>SJYC01058787.1:0-44889 GCA_006408675.1 Madoqua kirkii | reverse complement strand
TATCAAGACTTACTATACAACTTTTAAAAGAAAACAGGATAAAAACTTGGTGGTGGGCAAAGATTTCTTAAACACAGCACAAAAAGCATGAACTATAAGGGAATCAATTATTATTCATTAAAATAAAAATGTTTGCTCTTTAAGAGACATTGATTAGAAAATTTAAAAAAAACCAAGCCAGAAATTAGAGAAAACATTTTCTCCAAAACATAAATCTGACAAATGACATATCTATATAATATATATAATTCAAAACTAATAATGCAAAACCCATTTAAAACAGGCAAAAGACATGAGTAGACACTTTACCACACACACAGAAACACATGGATGGCAAATAAGTATATAAAAAGATGCTCAGCACATTAGTCATTAGGAAAATGTAAATTCAAACACGAAATACCACAACACATCTTACTTGAAAGGCTAAAATAAAAAAGTCCAACCACACATACCAAATGTTGGAAAGAATGCGGAGCAATTGGAACTTAGATGTACTGCTAAGGAGAACGTAAAATGGCACAATGACTTTGGGAAACAGTTTAGGACTTTTTCCAAAAGGTAAAATATATATGTATAAGAAGGAAATGGCAACCCAGTCCAGTGTTCTTGCCTGGAGAATCCCAGGGACGGGGGAGCCTGGTGGGCTGCCGTCTATGGGGTTGCACAGAGTCGGACACGGCTGAAGCGATTTAGCAGCAGTAGCAGCAGCATTCTATGCTTAGGTATTTATAGAAGAGAAATGAAAGCATTAAGTCCATACATTCTGTCTCTTATACACATCTAGATGTGTATAAGAGACAGCTTAATGACCAAAATGGCAACCCAGTCCAGTGTTCTTGCCTGGAGAATCCCAGGGACGGGGGAGCCTGGTGGGCTGCCGTCTATGGGGTTGCACAGAGTCGGACACGGCTGAAGCGATTTAGCAGCAGTAGCAGCAGCATTCTATGCTTAGGTATTTATAGAAGAGAAATGAAAGCATTAAGTCCATACATTAACGTTCACAGCAGCTCTCTAAAATAGCTGCGAACTGGAAACAACCCAAATATATGTAAGAGATGACTGTATAAACTGTGTCTATTGACAGAATGGAATACATTGGAATGAACTCAATAATAAATAGAAATTAATTACTGATAATACAAAAACAGATGACCCTCAAAATAATTATGCAGAGTTAAAGAAGCCAGACAAAAGAGTATATACTGCATTCTTTTGATATCAAAATTTCAGAAATAATATATTGTTTCTGGTCCTTAATATATTCATAATATTAACATACTAAGATAATGACAGAAAGGATATTAGTGGTTACTGTGAGGGAGAGATAATTACCAAAGTGCATGAGGAAACTTTTGGGGTGATGAATATGCTAATTATCTTGATTGTGGTGATGGACATCCAACTTCTAAATTATACAAGTTAAATATGTGCAACTTCGACTAATCTGGGGCAATTTGATTATCAAAATAAATATGATAGTAACATATGACCCATGGGATAAGGAATTCATAAGTTCATACTGACAAAAATAAATAAGGAGGGAACATTCCACCTCATATCAGAATGTGAACTAACAAATGTAGAAGAAATGATGGAATCAGAAAAATTATTATTTGGCACCTATCCCAGTGGTAAAGGTAAGGCTCTTCAAAAGATGAAAACTAGAGTTTTAAAACATGGAATTTTGATAACAAACCTGATGTTTAGAATCTCAAAGTACTTCTCTAGAAGATACACACTCATTACAAAGCAAAAAACAGTACTTTTACAGGGTGAGAACCATGGCAGACACAACTGAACCAAGTTACCCGAGACAGCATTGTAAAGAATGAGACAGGTACATGACACGGAGAATGAAACATCATTTCTATAGTATTCTTGCCAAAAATGAGGAACCATTTTTATAAATTCCAGTTGAAAGACATTCTGCAAAATAAATGCCCTGAAAATAAATTTTTTAAAAATTCAAAAATTTCCATAACAGTAAAAAGATATGAAAAACAAAGACTAAGGAACTCTTCCAGGCTGAAGGCCCGACAAGTAATTGCACTGAATGATCCAGGGTGCAATGGGATTCTAAAAGTGCCCACAATGACTCCAAATTTTTGCTGCTGTTGTTGTTGCTGGAAATGACTTTTACTTGAATCTAAGTTTAAGGGAGATTGGAGGAGATTATTACAAAGCCAAAACTCAAAATTCTCTATGAATCCAAGTTCATACTTTGTTTATTTTACTAATTAGTTTCACTGGAAGGACTGATGCTGAGGCTGAACCTCTAATATTTTGGCCACCTAATGCAAAGAGTTGACTCACTGGAAAAGATTCTGACGCAGGGAAAAATTGAAGGCAAAGGAGAAGGGATGGCAGAGGATGAGATGATTAGATAGCATCACCAACTCAATGGACATGAATTTGAACAAACTACGGGAGACAGTGAAGGAGACGGGAGCCTGGTATGCTGCAGTACGTGGGGTTGCAAAGAGGAGGACATGACTTAGCAACTGAACAACAAACTCATTAGAAATGTGTTTGTACTACCCCAAGTGATAATACCTTAAGTCCGCTTTATGATTTTTTGATATGCAAATGAAGAAATGTAACTGTAATCAATTCAGCAATTAAATGATCATTTCTAAAACAGGAGAATAAAAAAGATTGTGTATTACAGAATTTAAAATAAAATTATGCTGAGTTATGAGATACAATATAGATCACTAGCTAATATGGCCATAATATCTTTCCTGTTATTATCTATAGTTGTGTAAAGTATCTTTTCAAATTAGTAATAACATTCATGATAGCAAGAATTTTAATACTAGAGGTCAGATACTTTTAAATTGATTTTTATGATTTTGTTTCCCAATTCAGAAATGCCCACATGCCTGCTATGTGTTTGTTTAAGTGGCTCTGTATACTGTGAAGAAGTTGACATTGATGCTGTACCACCTTTGCCAAAGGAATCAGCCTATCTTTATGCACGATTCAACAAAATTAAAAAGCTGACCGCCAAAGATTTTGCAGACATACGTAAGCTAATTTTAAATAAAATATTAGTGTTAACTCATGTTAGTCATTTAACTCATATAAACACAAGTTTCTAGGTACCTGTGGCCTATCACATGTAGGACAGTCACTGTTGGGGTGTTTTAAGTATCCTGTCAGGAGGGTGTTGCTGTGAATGCCACACACAGCAACTACTTCTATAGTCAAGTCCAAGTCTTGGATCACTCATCCCAGAAAAATTTTCTATATTCCAATCTTGTCGAGGGCTTCTGAAGAAAATTAAACCAAGAAATGCACATTGGCTCCACCACACATTCACGAGATTAACCATACTGAATGCATGCTGTCACTGGTAGTTTCCAACTGACTGAATACAGTTGTTTCTCATTATTTGTGGATTTTATGCTTTCAAACTCACCTACTTTATAAAATTTATTTGTAACCCCAAAATAAATACTTCTGGCACTTTCAGGGTTATTCACAGGCGTGTGCACAGTGGCAAAAAATGTGAGTCATCCAGGTGAGGTAGAACAAGATGCTTTGTCCTTTATTTCAGCTTTAAATAAGTACCTTGTTTACAGTCTACTTAGTGCAATATTTTCCCTTTTCATTTTTTGGCTTTTTGCTGTTTGAAACACTCCCTAAATATAGTGCTGAAGTGCTGTATATTGTTCCTAACTGCAAGAAGGCTGTGATGTGCCTTCCAGAGAAAATATGTGTTAAGTAGTCTTCATTTGAGTGAGTTACAGTGCTGTTGGCTGTGAGTTTAATATTAATGTAGCAACAATATAATGCCTTTAAAAAAGAAACACACATAAAATTTTCTGATTGGCTGATGAAAATGTGTGATGAAAGGCTTGAATCCGTATATTCCCTAGGAGTAATGGTTCCATATTCACTAATTCAGCATTTGTGTCGACTTTATAGATGACTACCTTAAATAGTGAGAAGTGACCATATCTCCTAATCATCCTAGACAGAACGAAAGTGATGCATACATACACACCCGTATTGAATTTCTCTCTCAATATGTACCACGTTAACACGTTAGGGAACATTTTTGCCTTTGTTGTTTTTAAGCAATAAGGCATGGAGAGATTAGGATAATATACCCACAATCACAGAGGCTTCCCTGGTAGCTAAGATGGTAAAGTATCTGCCTGCAATGTAGGAGGACCTGAGTTCAATCCCTGGATCAGGAAGATTCCCTGGAGAAGGAAATGACAACCCATTCCAGTATTCTTGCCTGGACAGGATGCCAGGGACAGAGGAGAGGAGCCTGGTGGGCTACAGTTTATAGAGTTGCAAAGAGTCAGACATAACTGAGCAACTAATACAAACAAAACAAACTCATAACCACAATGCGACAGGATGGCAAGAAATTCAAAAATACTTAATGACTCTATTCAATCAAACATAATGCTTGCTTTCCATAATCTGCAACAAAGAATTTCTTTCAAATTACTTGAGCATACTGAGAATTCAAAAAAGAATGGAAGGACTCTATTAACTTAAAGTTCCCTTCCAAACCTGAAATTCTAGAATTCCAGTGAGAAACGCCATAAGTGTCAAGCACTGAGTATATGCTGAGTATTCATTCAATAAAACTTACTAATAAAACTATTACTTGTACATGTTCTGCAAACACTAAAAATAAAAGAAATGTGAATTACCTGTTAAATAAATACTTTTCCTCAGTCCACACAATTAAGAATTTAACTTCATGTATTTAAAAAATTTTTTTCTGTATTGTTTGTATATTTTTCCTTCAAGCTAACTTAAGACGACTTGATTTTACGGGAAATTTGATTGAAGACATAGAAGATGGTACTTTTTCAAAACTTTCTCTGTTAGAAGAACTTACACTAGCTGAAAATCAACTACTGAAGCTTCCAGTTCTCCCTCCCAAGCTTACTTTATTTAATGCAAAATATAACAAAATCAAGAGTAGAGGAATCAAAGCAAATACATTCAAAGTAAGTATTTTATAGCATGACTGAGCACAATATAATATTGTTATATAGCCCATAATAACATGATAAAAGAAGAAGAAACTAAGCCTAGAATTTTGTTTTAAAACTATTACATAATAAACAGTGATATTATTAGGCTTATTCAAGTCTAGCTTATGCCTGTACCTCACTTAAAATAACTTTATTTTGTTTCATGGGACTACTTGGTGTCACATCTCTTTCCTGTATTCACAAAGCAAATATTTATTTATATAGACAAAGACTCATGGTACCAAGAGTCTCCAAAACCTCAAAATGGAAGTTTTCCTGTGTTTCTTCTTCCCTACAGTATTAGTAATTCATAAACACCTGAAAAATCATGCTCTAAAGACTGAATTTTATTTTTAATACTTAAAAGTATTAGACCATAGAATTCTGTAGGGAGATATTCTTTTGAATTCCATGATGGCACCTAATACAAAATTCTTTATGTAGTAAAAATTAAATATATTTCTTAATTTAGTCATTCAAGAAAATAAATGCTCAGGAAAAAGGGAAGGTGATTTACTTTGATTTAGGTAGCCAGGCTGTCTGATAATGCAGTCTACAGAGAAGTAATCACTTCAGCCCAGGACTTCCATAGATCTGAAGTACTCATTCCCAGTCCTGGAAGAAACCTCAGATAAAAGGTTGAGATAATCATGCTACTGGTTAGAACAGAAGACCTTGCTCAAAATACAGGATTGTAGCTCCTTTTGACAATTCCTAACAGTTCCTCAGAACAAGCACACACATCTCTTAGGAATATTCATTCTACTACAAGTTAGTGGAGCTGAAATGGAAAGTTTTGGAGGTTCAAGGGGGTTATAGCAGTACTAGGATCCAAATACAATCCTGCATAAGCATTAACATCATCACCTATTCCAAAGACAAATTTAAAGAGCCCCAGAAATTGACATGAGGGCTGAGGCTGGCTATAACTGGGTATTCAGATGTGAGATGAGTAGACAGACATGGGGATGCATTAGGGTTCTATTGCCCTTTGTAAAGGACTGAAATACACTACTTGTAAAACCAAAACAAACAAAAAATCCCACCAAATCAAAAACTACCATACCAATGATTAACAGTATTGATACATGTCTATATCTATGTATTCATACGTATGTATACTTATAAATATGTGTATATAGCTTGAATCATGAAGAAATGCACTGATCTCAGGTATCAACTCAAGCAAAAGCACCTTTTCCTTACAGAAACTGAATAACCTCTCCTTCCTCTACTTGGATCACAATGCTTTGGAATCTGTGCCTCTTAATTTACCAGAAAGTCTGCGTGTAATTCATCTTCAGGTATGATTGCTCCTTTCACAGTATCAGACTTTAATTCAAATTACTATGGGTCAATCTTACAATTTATTAGGAAATTCACTTACTTATATGTAAATGTTGCCCATCAAAATAATTAATATTTAGTCAAATGTTCTCGCTTGCCCAGAAGCCACAGTTCTATTCAGAGCAAAACCAAAGGATCAGTAATACCAGGTATGAGGTCTGCTCTTATAGTATGGCTTGTCTCCAGGTGTGTACCTGGCATCTCCTAGTTAACCTGACATGTGGATTTGAAGTTAAGGGACACTAAGACCTGTGGTTTATGTTTTCTTTCTCCAAACAGCAGTAAACATTTGCTTTTGGAGACTTCCCAACTGACTTTATTGTCCAAGATCAAGGGTAAAGAAAAGTGAAGAGGGAATAAAAGGAAACTAAAAGTGGTCTTTCACCATCACAAGAATTCTTATTTGTTCTTTTTAATTTTTTAAAGTACCTTTAAGGACACAGTACCCATTTTGAGTTGACACTCTACAACAGGATACATTTTCCAGCTAGTATAATCTTATTTGTACTCTGAAATTTGTTACATATATGAGTTTTATTCTTAGAAAAAGCAAGTAGTCTGTTCTTTCAAACTAATACTGTAGACTTTGAAAAGGGAGGCTCAGATTGCTCAGACAGGGTTTTTTATTACCATGAAGATGGATATACAGTATGTAGAGTATTCTTAAAATCACTTTTTATCAACAGATAAAATATTCTGCCAGATCTCATTACATAGCATACAAAAGAATGATTTGGAGTTTATAAACAATTTTTCCCTTTTGTTTTCCAGTTTAACAACATAACTTCAATTACAGATGATACATTCTGCAAGGCTAATGACACCAGTTATATTCGGGACCGCATTGAAGAGATACGCTTGGAGGGAAACCCCATCATCCTGGGAAAACATCCTAACAGTTTTATCTGCTTAAAAAGATTGCCTGTAGGGTCATACATTTAACCACTATCAATGCATAGCTAAAGTATACACATACTTATAATCTATCTCAACAATGTCTAAAGGAGCATAAATATTTAATATTAATTTTGCATCTGACTATTGAAGGAACTTATGCTTTAAGCAGGATGTTAAAAAATAGTCTTATGTACAACAACAAGTAAAAAGTAGACTGAATTTCTAAGTTCAAAACAGAAATGTGAAAATATTTGAACAGAATTACAAAATCCCTGTAGTTTGTAATAGAGTACCAGTATGTTTTTATATAAATACCCCAAATTAAGAAGCGTTACAAAGTTAAAAGATAAGTCCAAGAAACTTTCAACTGTCTTTCCTGGCTTCCACTTGATCCCTAAAGCTTTTAAGGCATATGTTCCAAAGACTCTGAAAAGCTGAATATTTCTAAGGATCTCTCACTTTTCTTTCTTTTATGATTTATACATTATTCACTATGAAGTAAGAACTCTGTTTTCTTTCTTTTAAGGCAGCTACTGTATTTTTACTTAGCCTGAGAAATAGGGTATACTCTTATACCTAAGCAAAACTTTCCAAATAAAGCGTAATTTTACTCTCTTGACAAACAGCTAATATAGTAATGTTCAATTATTCTGTTTTGTGGTCACACAATTAAAAGCTTTAGTAAAGTAGTATAAAAATTTATTTACTCTAAATAATCAACATTCTACCACAAAACGTTTTAGGAAGCTAAGCACATAAAAATCAGTATGCTTATTAAAAAAAACTGAAAGTCCATTCTGTTTCTCAGAATATAGCCATAAAGTTCTCCACTGTAAAGTCTTTCAGTTATGATATACCTGCAAAATATTTTTATACTATAGGAATGAATCTTATCAATAAGTTTATCCAAATATAAGATATGGAAACAAAGCAAATTCTGTGGCATTACTATTGCACACCACGTTCCCAAGCACCCATATACATTCATGTTCATGAAAATAGGCCATATATTCATTAGAAAGCATCTCAGCAACATTGTCTAAAGATTCATGATTAACTGATATGTTTAAAGATAAGAATTAATCTCTGATCTAATGATGATTTATAATGGCACTGCTGCCAGACTGAAATTCCTGAAATTACTTTACTCTTGCCCAAATCCCATTCAAAATTTTGAGCTTCCACACTTCTTTGGGGTTGCATATAAAATTATCACTGCTTTAGAAATAAAAGTCTGAAGTGCATATATAAAAATTACCAACATTGTTTCCAACATCAATTATAAATAGAATCAAGTTGGTCTCTATCCTATTTCTAGAGCAAATATTATTGGTGTTTTTTCATTTCATTATAAAGCAATAAAAGTAAAAAATATGCTCATTTACATTATTTTAAATAGATAATGCTTTATTTTTGACGCTGATAATGAAAGAAACAGAGGATTAAAATTTAAAATATTTTACCCTACAAACATTCCTGAAAGAAACTAAAGAAGCTATGCATAAATTGTGTTCATGAATGAAAGATGGAAAAGTTAGTATTTCAACACTATCCAAAACAATTTATAGATTCAAAACAATCCTTATTAAAATCTCAATGTAATATTTTGAAGAACTGGGAAAACCCACCAAAATTCATATGGAATCTCAAGGGATTCCAAATAGTCAAAAGAAATTTGAAAGAAAGAACAAGACTGGAGGATTCTACACTTCCTCATTTCAAAATGTAACTACAAAGCTACAGTAATTAAAAGTGTGATACTGGCATAAGGACAGACATATAGACCAATGGAATAGAATAGTAAGACCAGAAACAAAACTTTGCATGTACAATCAAATGATTTTTGAAAAAGGCATCAAGACCACTGAATTAGGAAAAGACAGTCTCTTCAACAAGTGGTGCTAGGAAAACTGGATATTCACATGTATAACAATGAAGTTGGACTGCAGGCTTACAACATACACAAAAATTAACTCAAACTGAATTAAATATCTAAACTTAAGAGCTAATCTATAAAATTCCTACTAAAAATAAAGAGAAAATTCTGTATGATTCTGAATTTGGCAACAATTTTCTGGATATGACACCAAAAGCACAGGATAAAAAAGAAAAAATAGATAAATTGGACTTCAAAATTAAAAATTTCTATACATCAAAGAACACTATGAAGAAAATGAAAAGACAATTCAGTGAATGGAAGAAAATATGTGCCAATCATATTTGATGAGATAAATATATGAAAAATAGACACAACTCTACAACAACAAAAAACCGAATGCAAAAAGGGACAAAGAACTTGAATAGACATTGCTCCAAAGAAGAAACACAAATGGACAATTAGCACATGAAAAGATACTCAAGGTCACTAATCATTAAGGAAGGAAATGCAAATCAAAGCCAGAAAGAGATACCAATTCACACCCAACAGTTTGGCTACAAAAAATAAATAGATAAATAAAATAAAAACAAAACAAAAACTCAGACAATAAGGAATGTTGGCAAGGATGTGAAGAAATTGGAAGTCTCATGCCCTGCTGTTGGGGATGTAAAGCGGTGCAAGCTTAAAGAAAGAATTATCACACAATCCAGCAATTCCACTTACAGGTATATACACTTAAAAGAATTAAAACTGAGACTTGAATAGATATTTGTACACCAGTGACTTGAGAAGAACTAATCACAATAGCCAAAAGGTGAAAACAATTGTCTATTAAAAGATGAATGAATAAACAAAATTTGGTAAGTACATATAATAGAATAGCATCCAGGGTTAAAAAGGAATGAAATTTTGACACATACTACAATAAAAATAAATCTTGAAGACAGTATGTTAAGTGAAATAATCTGGCAAAAAGAACAAATTTTATGATTCTGCTTGAACAAGATACACAGTCAAATTCACAGAAATGGAAAATAGAATGATGGTTCCCAGAAGCTGGGGGACAGAGGAATGACAAATTAAGTGTTTAATGGGAACAAGATTTTCAGTTTGGGATGAATAAAACGTTCTGTACATAAACACTGGTGATGACTGCACAACCATGTGACTGTTTCTTTCCATTCTAACAACCTTGTCACCAGCAAAGACCAGCTAAAATAAGCACTTTATCTGCTACAGGAAAAGCACACCAATTACACTTCTACACTTGCCTTAAAAACACATAGAGGAAAATCAGCTTAAAAATGAAACTAGTGCTCACATTTCCCACAACTCATCCTAATGTATAAGTAAATGGCCATATGATATGATTTATTATCATAACTGCCACCATGTTCCTCAATCATTACTCTATTTTACCAGTTCTGAAGAAGAGCTATATTATTTACAATAGCCAGGACATGGAAACCACCTAAGTGTCCCACTGGCAGATGAAGGATACAGAAAATATCACACACACACATGTGTGCACACACACACACACACACACACACACACACAAGGGAATGTTATTCAGACATAAGAAGGAAATTTTGCCATTTGTGACAACATGGATAAACACTAAGGACATTATGCTAAATAAAATGTCAGACAGAGAAAGGCTAATACTATATGATCTCACTTATATGTGGAATCCAAAAAACAGCTGAACTCAGAGAACAGATCGTTGGTTGCCAGAAGTGAGGGGTTGAGGGTGGGCAAAAGGAATGAAGGTGGTCTAAAGGTATAAACTTCTAGTTATAAGATAAACAAGCCTTGGGGATGTAAGCATGGAGACTATAGTTAACAAAACAAAACTGTGTATTTGAAAGTTGCTAAGAGAATAGATCTTAAAAGTTCTCATCACAAGAAAAAAATTATAACACTGTGACGATGAATATTAGCTAAACTTATTGTGGTAACATTGCTATATATATATATAGCAATGGTCAAATCATTATATATATATATGTCAGTCAAATCATTATATCACACACCTAAACTAATACAATAAGTTAACTATATCTTAATAAAAATAAAATAGTTCTATATAAAGTAAAATAGTTCTGTATAAAATAAAATTTAAAATACCAAAATAAGTTCTACTTACAATCATTTGAGGCCACCCAGTAATATCAGTAAAGTGCAGAATTACAGAAAACTGAAGGTATTAGATGGACATAGCTTGCAAATTGAATAAATATCTATAGGGATTTTGAAATCTTTGTCTCTGTGTATTTCTTACTTAAAGATACACTATATCTGATACTTTTTCCTGCTTCCTTTTTGCCCCTTTACTCATTTTGAATACAAAAGTACTTTCTTGCACATATATATTTTTTCCTGTTTTGAAAACACTTCTATTAAACATAATAATTATACTTGGAGAGGCACCATGACCCTCCAAGGACAGAAGTTTGATGGAAATGTAATCTCTTCCTAGAATTCAGAAGAAACTATATACATTTATGGCCTTCCCTGGTGGCTCTGATGGTAAAGAATCTGCCTACAATGCAGGAGATCCGAGTTCAATCCCTGGGTCAGGAAGATATCACCTGGAAAAGGGAATGGCTATCCACTCCAGTATTCTTGCCTGGGGAATCCCATGAAAAGAAGAGCCGGTGGGCTACAGTCTGTGGTGTTGCAAAGAATCAGACACAACTGAGCGACTAAGCACAGCACATACATTTATGGCTAGAACCTGCTACAGTAAAAGGTATGGTGTCATTTTTCCTTCCCTCACAGAAATCCTTTCAGAACATATACATACATCCTTGTATTCTGGAACTTCCTGGCACAAAGAAGCTATTTAATAAATACTGACTTAATATATGATTGATGACCATAACTAGCCTCTCAACATTAGAGTCTAATTCATGTTGGGGAATTAGAGCAAACTTGACCTGAATCATATGCTGAAATAATTACTTACATTTAGAGTAAAAACAAACAAAAAACCTTCACCTATTATAAGTGGAGATAATTCTGAAAAATGATCCTTTAGGTACTTCAAAAATTGGATAGCATCAGAATATACTATCAAGGCCAAAGTAACTCCAAGGCACATGAAAATGGGTTGAACATTAATGTATTTAAAGGAAATTTCCAGGAAAACTTGCCTGTTCAAACTCTTCCATGTCTACTTCTCCATCTCCATTCAAGTCAAACATCTTGAAGGCAATTTCAAAATTTCTCTGAGGAGCTGTAAGTTAGGAAGGAAGGAAGGGCAGGAGGGAAGGAAGAAGGAAAGAGAAAAATATTTAGAAGGTATTGACCAAAAATAAAAAATCACTGCTTTTTAAGAAAAAAGGATAGTTAAACATTAAAATGTAACTTCAAGTCAAAGAATGACACCACATTTATCTTGATTAACCTTTTAGCAACAGTTCTTAAAACCAAGAGAATTTTACCCTGGCCAGTAAAGATAGTACTTATCTATCTTTGTGTTCCAACACTCTCTTAAATACTTTACTTTCTTAGAAACCATCTTCTCTTAATTGAAGAACATTAATGTTGTTCTGTTACTTAAACGGCTTCCTTGGTGGCTCAGAGGTTAAAGCATCTGTCTCCAATGCGGGAGACCTGGGTTCAATACCTGGGTTGGGAACCATATTCTCTTAATTGAAGAACATTAATGTTGTTCTGTTACTTAAATACAGTGTTATTTATCTGGGCATGGAAGTCTATTTGGGGTGAGATATACCGCTACAAAGTAAGAAGCTGAAACTATCTTTGTCTTGCCTTTTTAAAACAAGCTAGCTTTCTACCTTGTTCTTTCTAGTCTCTCCATTGTAATTACAATCAGGAGTTCAATGGATATCACTCTGCCGACAAGTTATTATCGACACTTTATCGATACCATTCTCCTCAATTCACTATAGCTCTGTGGTAAGGCAGAAAAGCACACGGTCAGCTACCCAGCCCCCTATTTCAATTGTGTCAGCTTGATACATAGATTACTGAGTAAAATATACGTAAATGTTTAAAAATCAAAATGAAAAATGCAAAGCTTGAGAAGACAGTATATTTTTTTTCCCTTAAATGAATGGTGAAAGTGTTTTAGGACTACTTTAATGTCCCCAGATCAATCAAAATACAATTATTATATTTGTACATTAGGATAAAATATAAATTCAACAGCTCTCCTCTCCTTCCTTACCATGCTAAATATTCGAGTAAAGAAAGCTAGGAACTTCCCTGGTGGCGTCCAGGCTCAGTCCCCAGTTGGGGAACTAAGATCTCACAAGCTGTGTGGCATGGCCAAAAACAAGAAAACTAAGTCACTTACTTTCTTTGGTGCTTCAAATTTATATAGCTAAAATAAAATTTCATATATATATCCTAGTGCTACTAAACTAAATTTTCAGTTAATATCACTTTTAATTTAAAAAATTAAAGATAATACATAGACAAAAAAGTAAACAAGGGCTTAGCATATTATGCATTGCTGTACACAGTCCATGTTCCTATCTTGCTCATTAATTTGTCAGTATCAACACTTTCTAAGCTTAAATTCCATTTTCAGCTAGCTAGCCTACTAGGTGGGTAAGCTCCTGGTTTTTAGTTGCCTGGGTGAATCATATGCTTCTCAGTTTCCAGTGGCCTGTTTTGCTTGATACTGGCTTCCAACAGGTTTGCTTTTCTTAGGCCACCAGTATGATTGCTGAGAAGGATGCAGGGCAGGGGGCGAGGACTAGATTTTTATATATTTATTGTCACTTCTTAAATTATTCCCATTTGTCTGGATGCTATCTTTTACTGAAGAGTTACTATGTGCCAAGCACTGAACTGGATAACTTTAAGCTGTTTTCTAATTTTGTACTCTCAATCCTGAAATTATTTCTTAAATTTTTTTCTTAAACAGAGTAAGATGTTAGGGCTCCAGGCCACTAAAGACTCACTCAAAATCACACAGCTAATAGGCAACAAACAGAATTGGTAAATGACTGAGGTCAACAATGACTTCAAACCCATAAACTATTCATTATGTTCCACAGCCTCCAATATGAAAACTGTGGTTCTTATAATAATAAACACATACTTTTCATTCTGGTATGCTCTAACTTAGAAACAAAACAACAAAACATGACTCACTGGTTATGTCAGTCTCTGAAATAGCTTAGAGTTTCAAGTTTCATCTAAAGGACATTCCTGGTATCAAAGAAACTGCATGTGCAACGCTCAGTGGTTTAAGCTTAGTTGCAATCATAGGCATAGGCAACATCAGATTCTGTAATGGGTTTGTCATGTGTTTTAAAAATTCTGAATATACATTCTGTTCTTCCCTATTGTTTCACAAACTTAGCTCACTTCACTCACATACATTATTTACCTAATCCTGTAGATACTTGAAATTTTAACAACTGCAGACAATGTGAGGCCACTGAAAGTTTTAAGTAGGAGAGTGCCACAATCACACAGGCATTTAAAAAGAACTTCTCTGGCTATAGCATGAAGAATGTATAGGAAAACAAAATTCAGTCTCAGAGAACATCATTAAAACTCCTGAAACTCGAAAATGTGAACTGAGGTGATGGCAGTGATCATAGAGAGAAGAAAACAAATTTGAAATAAAGAGGCAGAAAAGTATATAACTTAATGATTAATTAGCTGTGATGAACTGAGTAAAAATGGCTGACAGCATGACTGACTTAGGCTACCAGGTAGCTTACATATCATTAAAGAGAAAAAGACAATGTAAAAGATTTGAGGAAAAAATGATTTCAGACAAGATCTGCTGAATTCAAGGAGTCCACTGCATATTCTGATGAAAATGTTCAGGGGATAGCTGGAAATATGGGTCTAAAGCTTAGAAGAGAGAGCTTAAAGCTAGTAGTCTCATTAGCATAAATATGCACTGGAGAAGGAAATGGCAACCCACTCCAGTATTCTTGACTGGAGAATTCCATGGTCAGAGGAACCTTGCAGGCTACAGTCCATGGGGTTGCGAGAGTCGGACACGACTGAGCAGCTCTGACTTGACTTGACTACATATGCATGCTCAGTCGTATCTGACTCTGTGACCCTATGGACTGTAACCCACCAGGCTCCTCCATCCATGGGATTATCCTGGCAAGAATACTGGAGTGGGTTGCCATGCCCTCCTCCATCCATGGGATTATCCTGGCAAGAATACTGGAGTGGGTTGCCATGCCCTCCTTCATCCATGGGATTATCCTGGCAAGAATACTGGAGTGGGTTGCCATGCCCTCCTCCATCCATGGGATTATCCTGGCAAGAATACTGGAGTGGGTTGCCATGCCCTCCTCCAGGGGATCATCCCAATCCAAGGATCGAACACACACCTCCTGCATTGCAGGCAGATTCGATATCCCTGAGCCACCTGGTTAGCTTCAAAGACCTGAAATGAAGATGTCCAAGGAGAACTGAAGATTGAGGAGAAGCGTACAGAAAGGATAGAAAGTAGTTGGAAGCTAATATTTAAGGTGAAAGTAAAAAGACAGGAAGCAGTGACAAAGTGGTATCACACCACCAAGAGAAATGTGGTTCAAAACGAATAGGAATAGGGGAAGATTTGGCCAGAGGCACTCAAAGGGTTGTTATTCATGAATTACAGCAGCATTCTCATTTCCTGTCTTCACTGATTACAGAGACAACACAGAGTTTTTAAATTTTTAGGTTTATCATGATCTTCTATTCCTACTGTCTTACAAGTTCTGTGATGGCATATGCACAGGCATTTAAATGACTGAGTTATTCTGGCAACTCATACTTAGTATGATCTCCTACAACTAAGGTTAAATTCACTTTACCAATCAAAGAACATCTTGTACTACTTCAGGTTTCTTTATATCTTTTTAATCCTGGCTTATTCTCAAACACAGTATTTGCTTTACGTGGAATGACTTTAAGAGTGTTTACTCAAGAATATGCATTGACACTCTCAGGCTGAGCTCTTGCGCCCTGGTCACTGATACAGCATGTCAGGACAGCAGCTGTGCGTATTCTGATCGCATTTAGGCCTTAGCAGTCTATCACGCAAGCTGCTTCCATAGTAGTTCTCTCAGGTCATTCAATCTTCATTTGCTGATCATATCAAGGCACTCAAGACAAACAAGCAAAAAACCAGCTCGCCTTAAGTGAAACATGCTACACAGGAATAAGCTGCTAGGCAGCTTTCTTGTACTCTCGTTTCCCTTTGAAAGTAGACTTCAGAGTAATTTTTAAATCTAGCTGCTCTGGAAAGCTAAAAGTATCTTGAGTTTACATTAATTCACAACTATTGCCATAGAAAGGTAGAGAGAGGGGAATTCTTTTGAATTTCAGGCTGTTTACTTGTACAGTAAACAGTGAAGCTTCGCCCCACCCGTCCTTGTGTTAATGGTTCAATCTATTTTTAGTTAGTATTTCAACACTATCCAAAACAATTTATAGATTCAAAACAATCCTTATTAAAATCTCAATGTAATATTTTGAAGAACTGGGAAAACCCACCAAAATTCATATGGAATCTCAAGGGATTCCAAATAGTCAAAAGAAATTTGAAAGAAAGAACAAGACTGGAGGATTCTACACTTCCTCATTTCAAAATGTAACTACAAAGCTACAGTAATTAAAAGTGTGATACTGGCATAAGGACAGACATATAGACCAATGGAATAGAATAGTAAGACCAGAAACAAAACTTTGCATGTACAATCAAATGATTTTTGAAAAAGGCATCAAGACCACTGAATTAGGAAAAGACAGTCTCTTCAACAAGTGGTGCTAGGAAAACTGGATATTCACATGTATAACAATGAAGTTGGACTGCAGGCTTACAACATACACAAAAATTAACTCAAACTGAATTAAATATCTAAACTTAAGAGCTAATCTATAAAATTCCTACTAAAAATAAAGAGAAAATTCTGTATGATTCTGAATTTGGCAACAATTTTCTGGATATGACACCAAAAGCACAGGATAAAAAAGAAAAAATAGATAAATTGGACTTCAAAATTAAAAATTTCTATACATCAAAGAACACTATGAAGAAAATGAAAAGACAATTCAGTGAATGGAAGAAAATATGTGCCAATCATATTTGATGAGATAAATATATGAAAAATAGACACAACTCTACAACAACAAAAAACCGAATGCAAAAAGGGACAAAGAACTTGAATAGACATTGCTCCAAAGAAGAAACACAAATGGACAATTAGCACATGAAAAGATACTCAAGGTCACTAATCATTAAGGAAGGAAATGCAAATCAAAGCCAGAAAGAGATACCAATTCACACCCAACAGTTTGGCTACAAAAAATAAATAGATAAATAAAATAAAAACAAAACAAAAACTCAGACAATAAGGAATTTGGCAAGGATGTGAAGAAATTGGAAGTCTCATGCCCTGCTGTTGGGGATGTAAAGCGGTGCAAGCTTAAAGAAAGAATTATCACACAATCCAGCAATTCCACTTACAGGTATATACACTTAAAAGAATTAAAACTGAGACTTGAATAGATATTTGTACACCAGTGACTTGAGAAGAACTAATCACAATAGCCAAAAGGTGAAAACAATTGTCTATTAAAAGATGAATGAATAAACAAAATTTGGTAAGTACATATAATAGAATAGCATCCAGGGTTAAAAAGGAATGAAATTTTGACACATACTACAATAAAAATAAATCTTGAAGACAGTATGTTAAGTGAAATAATCTGGCAAAAAGAACAAATTTTATGATTCTGCTTGAACAAGATACACAGTCAAATTCACAGAAATGGAAAATAGAATGATGGTTCCCAGAAGCTGGGGGACAGAGGAATGACAAATTAAGTGTTTAATGGGAACAAGATTTTCAGTTTGGGATGAATAAAACGTTCTGTACATAAACACTGGTGATGACTGCACAACCATGTGACTGTTTCTTTCCATTCTAACAACCTTGTCACCAGCAAAGACCAGCTAAAATAAGCACTTTATCTGCTACAGGAAAAGCACACCAATTACACTTCTACACTTGCCTTAAAAACACATAGAGGAAAATCAGCTTAAAAATGAAACTAGTGCTCACATTTCCCACAACTCATCCTAATGTATAAGTAAATGGCCATATGATATGATTTATTATCATAACTGCCACCATGTTCCTCAATCATTACTCTATTTTACCAGTTCTGAAGAAGAGCTATTTAACTGTTCTTGTTCAAGAGCACCTGCAAGTAAACAACATAATCCTGAGAACTCCTCAAGGGACAACAGCACACTACAGATACCGGCATGCTTCATTCTAAAGAAAATCCTGTGCCTGACAGATTCAGTTCAGTTCAGATCAGTCGCTCTGTCGTGTCTGACTCTTTGCGACCCCATGAATCGCAGCACGCCAGGCCTCCCTGTCCATCACCAACTCCCGGAGTTCACTCAGACTCACGTCCATCGAGTCCGTGATGCCATCCAGCCATCTCATCCTCGGTCGTCCCCTTCTCCTGCTGTCCCCAATCCCTCCCAGCATCAGAGTCTTTTCTAATGAGTCAACTCTTCACATGAAGTGGCCAAAGTACTACAGTTTCAGCTTTAGCATCATTCCTTTCAAAGAAATCCCAGGGTTGATCTTCAGATTAGCTCAACCAAATAAAATGCAAATGATGTGACAAAGATTTAAAAAAAGAACCCAAAATAAACGAGTGTTAGCACCACCCATAAAAACAATAGTCATGACAAAAGTCATGACTCAGGATTTTGAGGAAATCTGAACCTTGCCATATTATTCATGTGAACTCTTTCAGAACTGATTTCTGTGTGAATCCCTGCTGTCAATAATTTGATCCTATCCAACTAAGCATGAGTCAGAGGATTACAATGTAGCCAAACATAATTCTAGCTATGAGAAACAAAAACAGAGAGTTTTAAAAATGTCTTTGAATGTATCTGCATCAGACCTAAGAAGCATTACTTTTTAAGAATCAGACCTCAATATTTAAATGTGAAATATACAATAAGAAGCTTAAATTCAGAGAGTGATTCAGGATGTAAAGATTACATTACGACATTATAAGACTTATTATACTTATATTCTTTACTAGCATTTGGCATTTTTACTTCAAGTATCCTTGACAGATTAATTTTTCAAAATGTATATTATAAAATAAATATGACTATAATTATTTTTCTTTCAATGAAAACGGTTCACTGAGTTGTACAGAAGCATTACTTCTCTATTTATTGCAAATAAATGCAAATTCCATAAGTCAATAAAAATATTTTCTATTGTTTGAAAACAGCTTCACTTTCCATATATGTTTAAATCGAAAGACTTTAGACTCTACCTTGAAATGTTTAAATGTGCGCTTACGATAGTCACACCACTCCACAAAGAAGCGTAGGCTTTGGAAAAACATAAGCAGATCTCTTTTTTCTTCTGCTCTGTAGAAATAAAAGGTTCTATGATTAATAAATATCATTAAATGAACCCCCTCAATCTGGCTTTATCTTATTATTGCCTTTTATAGACCTGACAATACTTGCTTGATATATTTCTATATACCAAACTCTGCATTTTTTATTATGTCCCCCTGTGTGATTTCTCAGACTGGAATTCACTTTCCTCCATTTTCAAATGTTTAAATTCTACCCATCTTTCAAGATATCACACAAATGGCACCTCCTCCTTAATACCGCATTTCATGATCTGTGGTATACTAAAGAATATATCTGGTCTTCGTTACTAGTTCCTAGTCATTATTTCATGCAAGGATGGGCACAAAAAAGGACAGAAATGTTAAGAACTTAACAGAAGAATAGATTAAGAAGAGGTGGCAAGGAGACATGGAAGAACTATACAAAAAAAGTTTTAACGACTGGGAAAACTCTATGGCGCGGTCACTCACCTAGAGCCAGACATCCTGGGGTATGAGTCAAGTGGGCCTTAGGAAGTATTACTGCAAACAAAGCTAGTGAAGGTGATGGAATTCCAGCTGAGCTATTTCAAATCCTAAAAGATGATGCTGTAAAAGTGTTGCACTCAATATGCCAGCAAATATGGAAAACTCAGGAGTGGCCACAGGACTGGAACAGGTCAGTTTTCACTCCAATCCCAAAGAAACATAATGCCAAAGAATATTCAAACTACTGTATAGTACTTGTATGGTGAGGACATTTATGAGCACAAATTGTGCTCATTTCATGTGTTAAGCAAGGTAGTGCTCAAAATCCTTTAAGTTAGGCTTCAACAGTACATGAACTGAGAACTTCCAGATGTATAAGCTGGATTTAGAAAAGGCAGAGGAACAGAGATCAAATTGCTAACATCCATTGGATCACAGAGGAAACAAGGGAATTCTAGAAAAACATCTACTTCTGCTTCATTGACTATGATAAAGCCTTTGACTATGTAGATCTCAACAAACTGTGGAAAATTCTTAAACAGACAGACCACCTTACCTGTTCCTGAGAAACATGATGCAAGTCAAGAAGCGACAGTTAGAACCAGACATGGAACAATGAACTGGTTCAAATTGGGAAAGGAGTATGACAAGGTTATATACTATCACCCTATTTATTTAATTCTATGCAGTGTTCAGTTCAGTCGGTCAGTCGAGTCCAACTCTTTGTGACCCCATGAACTCAGCTGTACAACAATACCTACACAGTAGGCATGACATTACTTTCCACTACTGGGGAAGCACACAGGAGAGGTGTACAGGCAAGGACGGGTCCCCGTTAAGAGAACACTGTGTTCAAAGAACTTCAAGGTATTTAGAATGGCTACAGTGAGGAGTAGGAGGAGACAAGTGAAGAGGAAAAGATTAGAGATGAGATTAGGACAGTGCCAATTCATTTGTTCATTCATTCCTTAGGCTGAAGTCCTACTATGTACCATCCACTGTATTAAGTTCAGTTCACTAGCTCAGTCGTGTCTAACTATTTGCAAACCCATGAATTGCAGCATGCCAGGCCTCCCTGTCCAGCACCAACTCCCAGGGTTTACCCAAACTCATGTGAATTGAGTCAGTGATGCCATCCAGCCATCTCATCCTCTGTGGTCCCCTTCTTCTCCTGCCCCCAATCCCTCCCAGCAACAGTCTTTTCCAATGAGTCAACTCTTCACATGAGGTGGCCAAAGTTATGGAGTTTCAGCTTCAACACCAGTCCCTCCAATGAACACCCAGGGCTAATCTCCTTTAGAATGGACTGGTTGGATCTTCTTGCAGTCCAAGGGACTCTCAAGAGTCTTCTCCAACACTACAGTTCAAAAGCAACAATTCTTCGGCGCTCGGCTTTCTTCACAGTCCAACTCTCATATCCATATATGACCACTGGAAAAACCATATCCTTGACTAGACGAACCTTAGTTGGCAAAGTAAGTGTCTTTTAATTTCATGGCTGAAATCACCATGTGCAGTGATCTTGGAGCCCAAAAGAATAGTCAGCCACTGTTTCCCCATCTATTTCCCATGCAGTGATGGAACCAGATGCCATGATCTTCGTTTTCTGAATGCTCAGCTTTAAGCCAACTTTTTCACTATCCTCTTTTGCTTTCATCAAGAGGGTTTTTAGTTCCTCTTCACTTCCTGCCATAAGGGTGGTATCATCTGCATATCTAAAGTTATTGATATTTCTCCCAGAAATCTTGATTCCAGGTTGTGCTTCTTCCAGCCCAGCATTTCTCATGATATATTTTGCATAGAAGTTAAATAAGCAGGGTGACAATATACAGCCTTGATGTACTCCTTTTCCTATTTGGAACCAGTCTGTTGTTCCATGTCCAGTTCTAACTGTTGCTTCCCGATCTGCATACAGGTTTCTGAAGAGGCAGGTCAGGTGGTCCGATATTCCCATCGCCTTCAGAATTTTCCACAGTTTATTGTGATCCACACAGTTAAAGGCTTTGGCATAGTCAAAAAGCAGAAACAGATGTTTCTCTGGAACTCTCTTGCTTTTTCCATGATCCAGCAGATGTTGGCAATTTGATCTCTGGTTCCTCTGCCTTTTCTAAAACCAGCTTGAACATCTGGAAATTTACAGTTCATGTATTGCTGAAGCCTGGCTTGGAGAATTTTGAGCATTACTTTACTAGTGTGTGAGATGAGTGCAGTTGTGCAGTAGTTTGAGCACTCTTTAGCATTGCTTATCCTAAACAATCATATGTTGGGACTGATTAAAACAATGAGATTCTATACAAAGTTCATCACTCTATATCTTTTACCTATAATTCCGTGATAGTTTTTACTACAAGTAAATGGAGATACATTAGATCTTGTTCTAGTGTAGAATAAAACATTTTTATGTTATTCTACTATCGACAATGACAATAGCAATAACAACTCTAGATTTGTTCAAAGCACAGATTTTTCTACACTGTTTTAGTAATAAGTAAAAAACCATGTTTTCCTATGTATGTAAGTCAAATAATCAGATAGCAACAACATTAGCTGTCTTAAGATTTTCATGACTGTTTCACTTACTTTTTTTTAATAGAAAATGCAAAAGCCTTGGGCTCTAATTCTGACTTTTCCAATCTAATGAGTTATTATGTCTTAAATTCTTTTTTGGTAGTACTGATGGGATGAACAACAAAAAAACTAAATAGGTTAGGTTCTAAACAAGTGTCTTATTTTCTGTTAGCTTGGTTCTCCTACCATAAAATTCCCACCTTACTATTCCTGGTGTAAAATGATGCATAGGACAAATGAGGTAATTAATATGAAATATCAGAGAACTCTGAGTGAGGAGAAAAAACTGTATATAGTACGATGAACCTCCATTCAGTGATGAACCTGCTTACTGAATTTTTAAGGATGATCATATAGCCTCTGATTATTTCTGAAGGAGGTCTAACCACTGCTGGCCAGCAATGGCCATATTAATTGAACTTTTTTTCTCATGCAGAATGGGCTTCCCAGGTGGTTCAGTGATAAAGAATTCCCCTGTCAATGCAAGGAGACACAGAAGATATGGGTTTGATCCCTGGGTCAAGAAGATCCCCTGGAGGAGAAAATGATAACCTACTCCAGTATTCTTGCCGGAAAATCCAATGGACATAGGAGCTTAGCGGGCTCCTGTCCATAGAGTTGCTAATAGGGGATATGACTGAGCACACATCCACCTTCTCAAGTAGAGCTCATATCTAATTCTTTGTAGCTCTTACAAACTGTCCTAATTTAATTTTTGAGAGAAATACAAAATATAACTGCTTCTCACCTTTATGATGTCCCTCTGAATATGTAAGAACATAGTGTCATGTCTCTACTAAAGGTTTCTCAGAACCTCTTTCCAGAACGTCAAGGTTATTTTGTAATAGCCTTCTCTGGGGTACTTTAGATGACCAATGGCTCCCACAAATGCAATATTCTAAAATGGTTAACTCTGGAATGACTTATCCTTTCTAATAACAGTAGGACTTCTCTGCACACTAATATATTAACATTTTTCTTATATGAGAGCATAATGTTTTGCTTTTCCACATTAGGCTAGAGCAAAGAAGTAGAAAATCCTGCAAGATTAGATTTCAAAAAAGTTGCCCTCTCTCAGTTCTCCTGAATTCTTCAAGGTATGATGGCTAGGTGCAGTCTGGAAGAATCTTCTGCCTTTTTTTGTTTGTTTTTTTAACACAGAGTGGAAGCATTGTAGTTGTATTATACTATTTCCCTGGGATAATTTAGCTTCCAAAGGATGCCACATAAAGTGAAAATATCTTAAGAATTTTTAAAAAACATACTTAAGCAAGAGCAGATAAATTTTCTTTTCAATGACATACTTGCTTTCTAAGTCTGATCTGATTTCTGTTAGCAATTATTTTATAGGTACTCTTCGATAATCTATTAGCCTCTTTAGCATTTTCTAATATTAGGTTTCATGCTACATGCCAGGCTAACATTATAGCTAGCAAATGGACTGCAAATGTTTGAAAAACAAAAGACTTAAAGAATCATAAAAATAAAGACAAAGTCAAGAAATATTTATGATAAAGCTATACATTTTACATTTTATTTTTATATATAGTTAACTTTGTATAGCGGCATATTTATGTGAGGAGCTTCCCAGGTGGTGCTAGTAGTAAAGAATCCACCTGCCAATGCAGGAGACACAAGAGACACAGGCAGGTCAATCTCTAGGTTCAGAAGGTCCCCTGGAGTAGGAAATAGCAACCCATTCCAGTGTTCTTGCCTTAAAAATTTCATGGACAGAGAAACCTGGCAGGTTACAGTCCATGGGGCTGCAAAGAATCAGACGTGACTAAGAGACTGAGCACTCCATGTTTATGTGAAGCAAGGCATGTGTGTGTGGGCGTGCTCAGGCCTGTAACACTCTGCAACCCTACATACCGTAGCCCACCAGGCTCCTCTGTCCACGGAATTATCCAGGCAAGAATACTGGAGTGGGTTCCTGCTCCAGGGTATTTTCCCAACCTAGAGATAGAACTCATGTCTCTTGTGTCTCCTGCAGTGGCAGGGGGATTCTTTACCACTGCTCTACCTGGGAAGCAAGACATAGCATGAACAGTATCAGTGGCTCAAAAACTTAACAGCTACACACTTTCTGCTTCAACTCAGAAGTCCCATACACAGGCCTGCCCTCATCTTTGTCTTGTAGAATAATCTACTGACTAAAATATACATTATTAATTGTGCAATTCATCTGAAGTCACTGGAGATTATGAAAATAACTATAATATTTTGCTCTGGAATCAAGAAATAATTATTCTTAAAATGCAAGATGTGAAACGGCAAATAAAAAAAATCCACATCTACTATAGTTGGTTACAGAAGACACTGTACTATGAAATCAAGATTTTCTCTGTTGGTTGTATTAGAATTACAATTTAAAACACTGTAATAACTTTTAGACTATACTAACAAATTTTAGTTAATAACCATTTAGTGACTCAAATATGCTCATGTTTCCTGATATGTTTTCTGTAGTTGTGCAGCTGTATGTTTCCATTTAGTTGAAATACAGGGGAACAAACTATATAATATAAAAGAATGAACATTTTATCACTTAAAATATCTAGTTTCTCCCATGATGAGCAATTTGAAATGATAAAATGGTACGACATTTTTATTGGTAACTTCTGGAATTCAAAATCAAGAAAATTTCCTTAGTGGAGGAAAAAAAGACAGTAAGGTGATCTGAAATAGCCAAAGTTAATGGTATGTAGATATATCAATCTAGTTCTTCTTCTTAGGTTTGCTCTTTTAACATGGTGGAGCGGGAACCCTCCATGACTGAAATGACAAATGCCAAAGATAAAGAGAAAGAGGCCCCAATTATCCAGGAGGGAAAAAAGTTATAAAGAAAAAAGTACTGAGTTGTGTCATAATTCTCCACAGCACTTGAATACTGCAGAGCAAGTTCCATAGAATCTTGAGGGAAAGCAATTTTAAGGGTTACATACATGTCAACTCATCATTTATCTACATTAGCAACAGAAGATAGTCTCAGACATTCAAGGACTTAGAAACTGTATAATCCACAAAACTTTCCTAATAAAATTCCACAAAAAAACACTAACAAAATTCATAAGCAGGGATTGCTAAACTATGATGTGCTGGCTATTTGTCTGTGTATTGTTCATGGTTGCTTACAACTGGGTAGCTGTGACACAGACTATGGCCAGCAAGCTTAAAATATTTATCTTGCGCTTTAAGAAAAAGTTTGCCAACCCTTGATTGAGGAAATTCTTCAGCCAACGATGACAAAAAAAAAAAAATCAATCAAAATAAAGACTGGGAAGATGAGATCAATTAAGAAGCGAGCAGTAAGTTAAGTGCGCAATAAAATCAGTAGAAGAGTTAAGCTTAAATAACGATTATTAATAAAACAATCATGGCATGTGGCATTTATTAAATGTATCAGGCACTTTATATAAATTATTTAATCCTCCCAATCATTCTGTGACACTGTACTAATATACCCATCCCCTGTTAAAAAAGAGGGAACTAAGGTATTGGGTGTCCAGAATCAAAGAGCTGAGATTCAAATCTAGACATTCTATTAGAGTATGTACCACTCTTAGTCATTATACAAAAGTGGTTATAAAAATAATAAAGTATTAGATAGTCCTTGAAAGAGAAAATATATAAATGTAAAATTATTTTTAAAAAATGACTTGGAATAAAAATATCAGATTAAAACTGAGTATAAAAAAACAGAGTGCAGAGAAGAAAGTGAAAAGAAGATAACTTTCTTGATTTCCAATAGAAGACATCAAAAGAAATAGATGATTCTGTCCTAGATACAAAAAGCCATGTCACCCCTGAACTCCCACAGATACGTACACACATCCTGATCCAGGGATCAAACCTGGGTCTCCTGCACTGCAGGCATATTTTCTTTAATGTCTGAGCCACCAGGGAAGCCCAGGTAAATCATGGCTTCTCCGAACCACCAGAAATACATATACACATACACATTTAAATTAATTCAAAGGTTACCACAAATAGGAGAGCATTAACATTACTGGGGAGAAAAACTCAATGAACAAAGCAAAAGCCTGAAAGAGAAAAATGGAAGAAAGCATAGAAAACAAGATATAAGGTGACAGAAGAACAAATAAATCACAACAAAGTTAAATGAACTAAACTGCTCTATTAGAAGACATAGAGCATGTCAGACTGCATTTGTTATTTATAAGAAATATATTGAAAACAAAATATTAAAAAGTAAAGAGTAAGAGGAAATTCAGGAAAACAAAACAGAAAGCAGAGGTGGTATTATTAATATGCGCAGAAATGAACCAAGAGCAGAAGGATTAAGAACAAACACCATTTCCATACTACTCATAACTACCATCCATAAAGAATATCGATTATATACCCTTATGTACAGAATAATATCACATAAAAATATATAATAAAATATTAGGTATAAAGAAGGAATTATAAAAATTACTGTAATATCTAAGTCTCTGACATATTTTACAGAAAACTTAATGAGGTCATGGAGACTTTAATACAAACAACAAGTTCAATTTGATATTGTCAATGTTAGTGTGTTAGTTGCTCGGTCAGGTTCAACTCTTTGCAACCCTATAGACTGTAGCCCACCAGGCTCCACAGTCCGTGGAATTCTCTAGGCAAGAATACTGGAGCAGGTTGTCGTTTCTTTTTCCTGGGGATCTTTCCAAAATGGCAACCCACTCCAGAACTCTTGCCTGGAAAATCCCATGAATGGAGGAGCGTGGTAGGCTATAGACCATGGAGTCACAAAGAGTTGGACACGACTGAGCGACTTCACTTTCTTTTCTTTTCCAACCCAGGGACTGAACCTGGGTCTCCTGCATCACAGGTGGATTCTTTAATATCCGAGCCACAGAATCTGCATGTATTTTTTAAATCTTCAGAGGAAATTTAGAAAGACATTAGATATTATTTGACATACAAACAGACATACACAACACACACAAACACAAGTAAAATAAGAAATGGTAAATGCAGAATTTTTACAACTATAATACAATAAAACTATGTCATAGGAATGAAGCTACTGATCACCAGGCTAAGATGCTGAAAAAGCACATGACAAAATTTTAAGTTTTCCTAATAAACTTTTTTCCCTGAGAAACAGAGATAGGCGAAACTTATTCACTATGGTAAAGTTTATATGACAGGAAGATTCACAATATACTTAACTGAAAAATGCCCAAAACATTTATTTTGATATAATAAAATGGAGATGCTATTAGTAACAATATTTTGAAAGTTATAGCCAAAGCAAATAAATAATGAAATAAAGCACACATGCTAGAAAAGAAAAAACAATTATCATTATTTGAAAAGAAAAGGTGGCAAGAAAACACAGAAGAACTATACAATAAAGATCTTCATGACCCAGATAACCATGAGGTGTGAACATTCACATAGAACCAGATAACCTGGAGTGTGAAGTCAACTGGGCCATAGGAAGCATCACTACAAACAAAGCTAGTGGAGCTGATGGAATTTCAGTTGAACTATTTCAAATCCTGAAAGATGATGCTGTGAAAGTGCCGCACTTATTATGCCAGCAAATTTGGAAAACTCAGCAGTGGCCACAGGACTGGAAAAGCTCAGTTTTCATTCTAATCCCAAAAAGCAGCAATGCCAAAAAATGTTCAAACTATTGCCCAATTGCACTCATCTCACATGCTAGCAACGTAATGGCCCCTAACCCAGGCTTCATCAGTACATGAACCAAGAACCTGCAGATGTTCAAGCTGGATTTAGAAAAGGCAGAGATCAAATTGCCAAATTCACTGCTAAGTCGCTTCAGTCGTGTCCAACTCTGTGTGACCCCACAGATGGTGGCCCACCAGGCTCCACCATCCCTAGGATTCTCCAGGCAAGAACACTGGAGTGGGTTGCCATTTCCTTCTCCAATGCATGAAAGGGAAAAGTGAAAGTGAAGTCGCTCAGTCGTGTTCGACTCCTGGCGACCCCATGGACTGCAGCCTCTCAGGCTCCTCCATCCATGGGATTTTCCAGGCGAGAGTACTGGAGTGGGGTGCCATTGCCTTCTCCACTGGATTATCAAAAAAGCAAGAGCATGCCAGGAAAACATCTACTTCTGCTTTATTGATTATGCTAAAACCTTTTAACTGTGTAGATGTCAACAAATTGTGGAAAATTCTTCATGAGATGTGGATACCAGATCACCTTACTTGCCTTCTGAGAAATCTGTATGTAGGTCAAGAAGCAACAGGTAGAACCGGACATGGAAAAGACTGGTTCCAAATTAGGAAAGGAGTACATCAAGGCTGTATATTGTCACCCTGCTTATTTTACTTATATGCAGAGTACCTCATGCAAAATGCTGGGCTGGATGAAGCACAAGGTGGAATCAAGACTGCCGGGAGAAATATCAACAATCTCAGATATGCAGATGACACCACCCTTATGACAAGTGAAGAACTAAAAAGCCTCTTGATCAAAGTGAAAGAGGAGAGTGAAAAAGTTGGCTTAAAACTCATCATTCAAAAAATGAAGATCACAGCATCTGGTCCCATCACTTCATGGCAAATAGATGGGGAAAGAAAGGAAACTGACAGACTTTATATTTTGGGGCTCCAAAATCACTGCAGATGGTGACTGCAGCCATGAAATTAAAAGATGTTTGCTCCTTGGAAGGAAAGTTATGATCAACCTAGATAGCATATTCAAAAGCAGAGACATTACTTTGCCGACTAAGGTCCATCTAGTCAAGGCTATGGTTTCTCCTGTGGTCATGTATGGATGTGAAAGTTGGACCATTAAGAAAGCTGAGTGCCGAAGAACTGGTGCTTTTGAACTGTGGTGCTGGAGAAGACACTTGAGAGTCCCTTGGACTACAAGGAGATCCAGTCAATCCTAATGAAATCAGTCCTGAATACTTGGTGGAAGGAATTACGCTAAAATTGAAACTCCAATATTTTGGACACCTGATGTGCAGAACTGACTCATTGGAAACAACTCTGATGCTGGGAAAGATTGAAGGCAGGAAGAGAAGGGGACGACTGAGGATGAGATGGTTGGATAGCATCACTGACTTGATGGATATGAGTTTGAGTAAGCTCAGGGAGTTGATGATGACAGGGAAGCCTGGCATGCTGCATTTCACAGGTTGCAAAGAGTTGGACATGACTGAGTGACTGAACTGAACTTTTGGTTTCATTTTTGACTCACTGGTTGGTTCATGATTGTGCTGTTTCATTTCCATATATCTGTGAATTCCTCAAATTTCTTCTTGTTACTGATTTCTGATTTCTTACTATTGAGGCCAGAAAGATTACTTCATACGATTTCAATCTTTTAAAATTTGCCAACACTTGTTTTGTGACCTAACATATCATATATTCTGGAGAATGTCCATGTGCCTTGGGATGAATGCATATTGTACTTTTGGATGGAATGTTTATAAATGTCTGTTAGGCCCATTTGGTTTCAAGAACAGTTCAATGTTTCCCTATCGATTTTCTGTCTGGATGATCTATCCATTATTGAACGTTAGATACTGAAGCTCCCTACTATCGTTGTTCTCTTGTTGATCACTCCCTTCAGATCTGTTTCTATTTGTTTTGCTTAGTATACTTAGGTACTCTTGGGTATTTAAACTGTCATATTCTCTTAATGTATTAAACCCTTTATCACTACAGAGTGACCGTCTTTATCTTTTACTACAGATTTTGACTTAAAGTCTATTTTGTCCAAGTACAGCTATTCCTGCCCTCTTTTGGTTTTCATTTGCATGGAGTATCTTTTTGCATCCCTGCACTTTGAGCTTAGGTATTCCTTTTAGCTGAAGTATTTTGCAGGAAGTCAAGAATCGGATCTTATGTTTTTTCTTCTCACCCATTCAGCAACTCTGTACCTTTTGATTAGAGAATTTAATCCATTTATTGGTAAGGATTTAGTATTCCTAGCTTGTTACTTTTTTCCTTTTTGGTTCCTTTGTTCTTTCTCTCCCTCTCATATTCTTTTGTGAATTTATGACTTTCTGGAGTGAAATACTTTGATTCCCTTCTTTTTATCTTGTGTGTATCTACTAGAAGTTTTTATTTTGTGGTTACCAATGAGGCTTACTCAAAATATCTTGTAGCTATAAAAGTCTATTTTAAGCTGATAATTTTGATTACATACAAAAATTCTACCCTTTTCTCAACATTCTGTTGATTTCACAATACATGTACACTGTATATTAACAAATTATTGTAGCTATAGCTAATTTGAACACTTTGTCCTTTAACATCTATATTAAGAGTTAAGTGGTTAACATGTCACCATATTGCAATATTATTCTGAATCTGACTATGTAACTTTACTGGTGTTTTATATATTTTCATATGTTTTATGTTACTAATATCCTTTAATTTATCTTGACAAACTCCTTTCAGCATTTTTGTAAGGCAGATCTAGTGGTAATGAAGTGCCTCAGCTTTTATTAGGGAAAGTATTTATCTTGCCTTCATTTTTGAAGGACAAATGTTTTAGGTAAAGTATTCTTGCTTGGCAGATTTCCTCTTTCAGGACTTGGAATATATCATCCTGTTCTCTCCTGACCTGCAAGGTTTCTGTTGAGAATTCAGCTGATAGCTTTATTAGGGTTCACTTGTATGAGAGATTTTTTTCTCCTGCTGCTTTAAAAACTCTGTCTTTGTCTTTGATTGTGGTCAGTTTCATTAAAATGTTTCTTTGAGAAGATAATTTTCGGACTGAAATTTGGGGCCCGTCGATTAGCTTCATGAACTTAGATGTCCTACTTTCTCCCAAGGTTCAAAAACGTCCCAGTCATTATTTCTTTAAATAAGCTTTTTACACCTTTCTCTCTGGCAGTCAGCATGCACTCCAGCAGCTTTAGGATCTTGCACTGGTGCATATCTAGCGATGCGAGCTGATGCCTGCAAGGGCACAGACTGATTATCCCTGAGCACGTGCACAGTGGTGGGTGTCAGCTGTAAGAGTCTAGACTGGAGAACTGAATTTGTATAACCTCAGAAGCTTGAACTTGCTGCCGGTGTGGGTCCCAGGTTCCAGTGGAGAGGGCGCTGTGGAGATACTTTGGTGTTGATGTCAGTAGGTGCAAATATGCAAATACTTTTGGGATAAAAAGTCTGTAAATCTGGAGAAGTCTGTGACAGCTGTGCTGGCCATTGGTTTGTTTAGTGGGGAAACATGCTGGAGTCTTCTACAGAGCATGTGTCTGGCAAGCTGGTCACTCCCTCTGCATGGCTTATATTATTAGTATCCTTGCAATTCTTTCTTATTCCTATCCATCTCTACTCAGTGTGAAAAGCTGAATGCTTTCCCTCTAAGATCGGGATCTGGACAAGGATGCCTGTTTGCACCACTTTTGTTCAGCATCGTATTGGAAATCACAGCCATAGCAATCAGAGAGGAAAAGGAGTAAAAGGCAGCCAAATGGGAGAAAAAGAAGTAAAACTATCACATTGGCAGGAGACATGATACCATATATAGCCATAAAGACTCTGCCAAATAATTATTACTTACATAGAGATTTACATAAAGATCATCAAAATTCTAATAGAATAAATAAAATTAGTAAGTTCAACTGTATGTATTTCATTTTTAAATGCTTATGATCAGAAATTGGAAAAAGACAATTTAAAAACAGTCCTATTCACAATGACAGTGAAAGACATGACATTCTTGGATATAAATTTAATAAAATTTTTGTAGAATCTGTGTGCTAAAAACTGGACAAATGAACAAACAAAACCCACAAATGAAAGAAATAACAGAAGACCTGGACAGACCTTCCATGTTTGTGGATTAAAAGTTTCAATATTTTTACGATGGTAATTCTCTCTAACTAGTGATGGCAACCCACTCCAATACTCTTGCCTGACAAGTTCCATGGACGGAGGAGCCTGGAAGGCTGCAGTCCATGGGGTTGCTAGGAGTCAGACACGACTGAGAGACTTCACTTTTACTTTTCAATTTCATGCGTTGGAGAAGGAAATGGCAACCCACTCCAGTGTTCTTGCCTGGAGAACCCCAGGGATGGGGGAGCCTGGTGGGCTGCCATCTATGGGGTTGCGCGGAGTCGGACACGATTGTAGTGATTTAGCAGCAGCAGTAGCAGCAGCAGCCATCTCTACAGTGTTTCAGTTTTGCTGGTTTCTGGCAAGGATGAAACTGAAGCAAGTCCTTTGTGTGACTGGGAAGATGCAGTTAGCGGAGTCGGACACGATTGTAGTGATTTAGCAGCAGCAGTAGCAGCAGCAGCCATCTCTACAGTGTTTCAGTTTTGCTGGTTTCTGGCAAGGATGAAACTGAAGCAAGTCCTTTGTGTGACTGGGAAGATGCAGTTAAGTGGAGCTGTTTTTCCTTCCTTTTTATGTGAATATTCTCAAATTATCTGTTCTACTGTCTTCATGAAGTTTCTTAAGTTGACTCCAGAGCTCTCCCAGATCTGTTTTTGTTTGTAGATAGTTGACTGTTGATCTTTGTGGAAGGATGGAGGCTGGGGTCTCCTTTTCCATCATCTTTGTGACATCAAGTGGGACCCTCATTCCAGTGAATTCACTTCTGGGTCTCCATTTAAAGAAATTTCTGAGCTTTCACACTAGGTTATATCCCTATTTTCAAAGATTTTATACTACCACCACGTTCACTGCATGGACTTCATCATTTAGGGAATATAATAGTTTTATAAGCATCTTCTCAAAAATATTTCTAGAACTATTATAGGAATTTATAGGTCATTTATAATTAGTGTGAATTCACTGAATCTGAAGATTCAATTTTTTTTTTTGATTTAAATTTGTTGAGAAAGGAAACTTTGTTTTTTTGAAAGGAAGGGTGAAAAGAGAGATATTCCTTTCGTGGCTTAGCAAAAAGCTGGCTTCGTAGATCTGAGTTAGCCAGCTCGGGGATGTTCTCTGCCTCTCATCCCAATTGTTATAGAGAAAGTCAGGGCAGGGGGGTGGAGGGAGGGAGGGAGCCCTCATCCTTACCCTGATGTGCTTCAGCTGTGTCTGATCCAACTAAGAACTTTCTTCTGCTAAACAGCATGTGGATGGGGACTGGGTAATTTTGCTGCTTTTCTGCCTGTGAGTTTCCCCACTAGACCTCATCTTAGATTATGTTTAGCTACACAGTACTAGCAATATGTGTGTTAGTGTTCCCTGTGCACAACAAAGGGGAAAAAGTAATTTTTTTTGGACGAAGAAATACATTTTACCTTGACATTTCACCAAAGACCAATATTTTCCTCTCAGTTTGTCTTGGTACAGATCTAAGGGCTTCCATCTGTGGAACAAACCCAGGGAAGAAAGAAGCCCTATGTATCCAACTAATGTCCACTGCTGGAAAGCCCATGGAGCCAAGCACAAAACAGAAGGAAGAGCTGGGTCACTTTATAAAAGGGCAGGAAAGATTTCCTGATAAATTCAGCATAAATTTGAAGACAGGTGAGTCTGGCAATGGACCCAATTGGGGTTTTTAAATCAGACCTAGTCCAATTCTGGCAGGTTTCTAGACCGAGTTCAGAAAAAGAAATGTGGAAAATCTAGACACTCATAAAGCAAAACTGCAGAGCCAGGATCCAAGAGGGCCTCACCTACCACCTGTAGAGCCAGTGAGCTCAAAGGGCTCAATAGCTGACAGTCATTACTGCGATCTGCAGCAATTTTCTCTACATTTCTCTTTTTCTCAGTCTCTTGTTTTCTTGAGATCAAGAATTGGAAAGGGAACTTCAGAGACCTGGATTCTCAGCCTCAGGAAAGCAGCTGCTCAGGAACTGTCTGGGAAAGTGACTGCATCTACTGCATCGCACCTGGAGACAGACGCTTCTTTATGATATACAGTACCACTCTGAGCCTCCTGTCTGACCCTCTCTTTCTTTTTGAATCTCTCCTCCTCATAAACACCTATAAATATTATAGTAAAAGTACTCCATTTTTGCCCCTGCATTCATGGTTGCCCTTTTATCTCTGCTTTCTATCCAACATGAAATAGTTTTATGAAAATGAATAGATTAGTGATGCCATTATAATATAAAAGGGGCTTTTCTGGTGGCTCAGAAGGTAAAGAAACTGCCTGCAATGCAGGAGATCCAGGTTTGATCTCTGGGTTGGGAAGATACCCTGGAGAAGGGAATGGGTACCCACTCCAGTATTCTTGCGTGGAAAATTCCACGGATAAAGGAGCCTGGAGGGCTACAGTTCAAGGGGTTGCAAAGAATCTGATACGAATGAATGCCTAACACTTTCAGTTTTGATAATATAAATAGGAATCACTGTATTATTTCATATACTGAAATGAATCCATTTTTAAACAGTGTTACTGATGGTGCAAAGCCCAATCAGATGAGCCCAAAGGAAAGCACTATTTACAGTCTGCCTAAACTACCAGGATATAATTTACTCTGATTTCAGATAAGAATCTTTACTACTTTTGCTGTTTTTCTAGGAATTAAAATAAATTTCTTGAAGTTTTAGGAATAAGTAGAAGACAATATATGGTTTATGCTGTTAATATACAGTAGGTGAACCCAAATACATTTCTTTTTAAAATTGTAGGCAACTTAAGTTTTGAACCCTCTGTTTTGGAAAACAGATTTTCCTTTATTCAAACAGCCATACTTCTATAGACAGAGTATGATATCTTCTCATAACTTTTATTATTATTTAGGTACATCCTATATCATACACACAAAGGATGAAAAAGATACACCTTCTGGTTACCATTCATTTTCTTTTCAAATCAGCAAAGATAATTGCTTTAAAATTGTAAATTGTAGGTTTCATTTGATTCTCAGCAAATTTATACATCCACTTCTGATAAAACTCTTATTTTTGCTTATCAAATTTCTTGTCACACAGTGAAGTCAAGAAGTCTTCTAGCATTAAGACTTTTTTTATTCAACTCCTTTTTTATGACTTAGAATTTTCATAAAAAAAATCTTATTTAAAAGCATATATCCTTTTTGATTGAACAGGGAAAGTGATGAGGAAATTCTGAACCTTGCATACCTTCCCTCCTTCTCACCAAGGAAATCCATAAATGGACTCTGCAGACCTCCTAATGTTTTGTGGACTGTGATTTGTATAGAGGGTAGTATATATTTAAACTTAAAAATTATCTGTTGTTTATTTAAAATTAAAATTCAATTTGTGTTCTGTATATTTACTTGCTAAATGTGGCAACCCTACTTACAAACTATTATCTTAGTGAAAAGAGCTCTCAGTTCCATAGTAAAGAGGATTTGCCCAAGCAGTATTTGTAAATATGTTGAACACCTGACAATTTCTCTAATTTCAGTTCTCCAACTAACACAATGAGTATAATAATTAAGGCTCTAACTACCTCATGCAGCTATTCTAAGAAAGAATTAGGCTTTAGGGAATTCCCCAGCAGTCCAGTGATTAATTAGGACTTTGCATTCCCACTGCCAAGGATTTAGGTTCTATCCTTGGTTGGGAAACTAATACCCCACAAGCTGCATCACATAGCCAAAAATAAGGTAATACACTTTAGCCAAAAGGTTCAGTATGCAGTTATCACTGATGTTAGTTTTTAAAAATTCTATTAAAAAACGCTAAGTACTAACTGCATATCAAGGGTCATTTATAAAATGCTTATTAAATATTAAAAACTCTGTTTTCTTCAAGTTATCCTGTAGTTTGAATGGAAATAATTTAATTAATATTTTAAATAGAAAAAAAGACAGGTGACTCCATCTGTAGAATAATAGTGTTAGGATAAAACTGCTTTGAATATTTTCACCTCTGGTTGTGAAACAAGTTGAATTATGCACTATTTTGTAACAAGTCCCATGATTTATTATGGGACTTGATTTATTATTGTTATTAAAAGTCTATGAAACAATTTCTTCTCATTACCATCAAACAGTTATATATTACTTTACATTAAGACTATACTTGAAAAGAAACTATTGAAGGAAATATTAACAGTGACTTCTCTGGAGAAAATAATTATGGTTTAACTTATCTGTTTTATAAGGCGAGACTCCGAATCATTTTTCTTAATGTGAGGCATTTAATACCCTCTTTATCTTAAAGATTCATATTCCCTTAGCTTACCAGCAACTCTGTGACAGACAAATGACACAGAAAGACTGTAGCTAATTACATAATTGTCTAGGAGCTTCACGGAGTTAACGTATCTAATTTGGTCCTAAATAACAGATTAGATATCTAATGTATTTGACCCATGGAGGAATTCCAGGTACATAAATACATTTAACTGTACTCTAAGCCTCTTTGTTCTTTTCACTAAAAGAATCTAACATCTTTTCTTTTTTTATTTCTGTATACTAGGTACCAGTAAAATAAACTTTGGAATTCTATAGTACCAGTCAACCTAGACATGTGAAAGACAAGCTTTCAATACAAAACTTAATTAATTTTAAGAGATATTTTAAAAAAGGAAAAATTTTAGAATCATTAGAGAAGATTAATAAACTATGCCTATCATCCCAAACATCCTAATTGTTATTTGTTAGTAATAATTAGAGTAGCTATACTTTTTTCCAGGGCTTCCCAAGTGGCGAAAATGGCCCTAACAGCTATCCTTTTTTCCACGAAGTCTAAAATAAAAAGTAAAACGGCTAAAAAAAAACAAGAAAAATGGAAAAGGGGAAAAAAATATAGAGAATTCTGCTGCTGCTGCTAAGTCGCTTCAGTAGTGACCGACTCTGTGTGACCCCATAGATGGCAGCCCACCAGGCTCCCCTGTCCCTGGGATTCTCCAGGCAAGAAGATTCTAGTGCCCACTAATATCTGTGTTTTCCTTGAAAGGGATGGTGGTGGCGAGGACACATAAGACCTTGTAGGCCACTGTAAAGACTTTGGCTTTTACTTTGAGATTAAAATCTCAGAGACAGACTGGAAGCCTCTGGGGAATTTAAAGCAGAGGAATGATGTGATTTTATGGTGGGATTCTGCGTTATTTCAAAGTAGATATGACAGGATTTGCTGATATCAGAAATGAAAATATTCAGACTATTTTTAAAAATACACACACAAACTCAAAACACAAACACATACACTCTTTCTTTTCCCAAAATGGAATCTTTAAGTATGTATGTTCTGACTCATCAGTATATTGTGAACAGTTTTCTATGCTAATAAATCTCTGCATTACATATACAAAGAGCTGTATTGAATTTTATTGTATAGATTTATTGCAACTTGTTCAGCCATCTGTTTGATAATTTGAATTCTTCCCAATTTATTTTCTGATGATCAGTATCATTACACATGTGTCATTTTATTAACCTAAACTTGAAGAAATGCAACTGCTGGGCCAGAGGGTAAGCACTTGTGAAAATGTCTGAGAAACACTGCCAAGATTCTAAAAAGGCATGTTAATATTTTATATTTTCACTAACACTATCAAGTCAATTGAATTTAAGTGTTATTCCAATAGTTAACTGACGCACAAATAGCTTTGGGTACACTATGGATTTATTAGTCTATGAAAGGAGGAACAACTAGTAGCCCCTTCATAGGAGGTATCAACATTAATCATTATCCCAGTTTCTTGGATTTTAGACTTTTGAGAGTGATCTTAGTTTAGGAAAGACTTCATTCATCTCATGTAGTTTGGAGGACTAAGCCCAAGTCTAAGCTAGTTTAACTGTAGCATAGATCGGGTGGTAAAGCTGCCCGGTATGCAAGGTACAGCTTCGATGCCTACAGTTTGTGTATCTCCTAGACAAACTCAAACCTTTGATTTACTATAATCAGCCACAGGATCCCAAAAACATGGGGTAGGAGGGTAGGAGGAAGGGAATTATGATGCTCTTTTTAGCAGCACTAATTGGAAAACCTTGGTTTCTACTTTAACAGATTCTGACCACAAGGAAAAAAAACACTTAGAAATTTAATGTATATTCTTAGATCAAGCTTAAAATTCATATTGCTTTTATGTGAATATCCTTAAATAATGAAAGAAACTACAAGAGATGTTACTATGAGCTTACCACCCTTATACACAGACACTACAATGGCTACAAAGAGAGTTCTTTATTGTGTCTCAGTGTGATTTATTTTATGTCAGTGGCAAGGTTTTCTAAATAATATGAGACACTACCTGTCAAAACCCTGAGATTAATAACTTCATAAGACTGTGAAATGTTTCTGAATTTGTTCAGCAAGGCTTTAGCTGTGCAGACAGTTCTTCCACCTAACTATTGCTCTTTTTCCATTTACATCTTTTCTAGAAAATACATATACATTTCAGTCCCGATTCTATCTATCTAGATTATCTATCTATCTACATAACGCTCTAAATAAAATTTCACACCTGAAGAAAAGAAATAGCAAATGTTCCTATTTCAAGGTATATAACCTGTTTTTACACTATATCTCTGCCTCAGTTGCTAGATGACCTTCACAGGGCTGCCAAAACAGTCTTGCATTTAAATAGGTCTTCCTTAACACTGTTATTTGACAGTTGTGCTACATGAAAAGTATTAAATGCCAGAGATGTCAAAAATCTTTGATTCTCCAAGAGTTTCTGGGAGTAGATTCCAAGGCATGCCAGTGTTTTACCTTTTTATTAAGGTCACATCCTTCTTCAGAAATATATTTTCTTCCAATGCATGTTGCTATTTTTGTGGCCAAATTACATAGGTGATAGATTCCCCACCCCTACCTTCTGAGATCTAAAAAAATATAATCATCTGCTTGACACTCATTTCATTCTATGTGGTTTCATTCCATTCCTTGTGCTCAATAGCCAAATGACAATCTATGCCAAGATACAACTTAATGTGTATGTGCTTATAATTAGCTGCTTTAATAAAGAGACTGGATATTTGATAATTTATGCTCATTATGAAGGATCCTCTTTACATGTGACTTAGCTTGGTGTCACATAAGAAGCTACTTTTTTGGGCTTAGTGTCCAAATAGAAAAAAATTTGCTGTGCTAATTAATTTTCTAGCTTTCACTGTGTATAGAGAATAACTATTATTTTAAACCAGTTTTAAATACTAGGCAGGAGGCTAAGGCTACTTGGAGCAATATAAAATTTTAGTATGTATACCAAAGTAATTACTCAGAAAAATTCTTAGATATATAGCCAACAAATATACACGGAATACTTCTTATGAGCCAGATAAGGGCTAGATACCTTCTCCAGAAGGGATAGTGATTAGGCAAATCAGTCCATGACAACCACTATTTCTTGCCCTGATTTCATTTTTGCACCTTCAAATCCTTCAGCAAAACAAATGAGCATTTTCCAGAGCTCTTCCAGAAATAGGTAAGCAGCACATCATGAATCCTAAGCATAACCAAACACTATTAAGTTGTGGGTTTTATGGAAAAGTCAGATATATAGAAAGGACAGATACATTTGATTCCAGTCCAGCTTCTAAGAGGCAAACAATGTGAAAAAGTGGGGCTCAAAGGCCACAGTAAATATTTTACACAACATAAATTACTGAGGGCTAAATTCTACAGAGCCACCCCAATCATCAACAGAACAAAACCAAGATACAGTAGAGGTGGAAGAAGACAGAAGAGAAGGTAGTTGAGGTACAAGAGGGAAAGTTTCTATAATTTGTTCTTAGGAAATGAAGGAAAGACTCTGGCAGGAGGGTAAACTGAGGTCTATTGACACTGTAATCAAAGGTATAGAGATGGATAGGTGGTTTTGTCTCCTTTCTCCCTAGAAGAGACCCAGAGAAGTCACATCCCAAATACTCTTTCATTGAAATATTTTTTGAATGACTACTATTAGTAGGATATTGTGTTAGGTATTTGGAGATACAAAGCCACATAGCAGAGTTCCTAATTTCAAGATATTAGTTAGTGATACCATAACCACTGTCTAAACTTTCATTAATTAGAGAGTTTTTCAAATTAACAAATACCTCTGGAGCTGTTACAAGGTATCATAATTCATTCACAATTCAATGTAAAAAATTTTTTTAAATTTTGATTTTTAAAACAATTAGGATTTTAGCTGAGATATAGGAGAAAGTTCTGATTTGAAGAGTGAAGGGAGAAGAAATAATGTGACAGGTTAGGGTACTTTCTAGAAGGTATAGAATTTAGCTATATTGGAGTTTTACTTCTCTTGCTCCAGGAATTTTCTCCCATTGATAAATGAGATCTAAAACAGAAGGAAGCCTTTCCTTGTTAGGCCTTCGCTCCCAAGGCCCAAAGGAGCAGAGATGGAAAAACAAGGGCAGACCTCTTTTCTCTCTTTCAGAGCTCCTATACATGAAACTCATATCATAAGAAGCAGCTCCACGGAAAAGCTTTACAGGCCAACATAATCCATTCAAGAGAGAATACAGTATATGCAAACATAATAATTTTAGTGGCGGCACCAGCTCATAGAGCATACAGAAAATACTGATTACCTCACTCAATATTCTTTTTAGAAAACAGGCCCATTTGACTATCTGTACTGAAAGGGTAGAGCTCTAGGAATCCTGTGATCTCAATCAGATTTCCATAAGATTTTAAGATAATATTAGAATTTTCTTAGAATTTTTAGAATAGAATTTTCAGAATTGAATTTTCAAAACATGAAAATGGATCAATTTAAATAAAACACAAATATGAAAAGGCTAATAATAACTGATTTCCTCATGGGTATAAAATTATAAAATCTTTCTCAAGATACAGTCAAAACACATTTAGATCTTATCTTTATTGTAAGTCACAATTTGCCACTTTAGTCTCTGTTCTCCCCTTGGCCTTATGAACCCTCAGAACAAATCTCAAGCATTGTTCTCAAGGGATAAACTTTGCTTTTGCAAATGAAAAAATTAATCTTCTAGTACAGTCACAAGGAGACTAGTGAGAGCTAAATACAAACACCACTTATTTCTTGCTAATGTGAACTAAAATTGTTTTGTGGTTGTTGATACAAAGATGTAAATGCTTCAACTTTCTGTATAAACAGGGTCTACTGAAATGACATTATATTTTCAAGTACATCTGGCTCAAAATGAACTTAACATCATAAATATTTGATATACTTAAATGCATTATTTTATTGTTTTGACAGAAGCTGTATTATTATAAAATCAATGAATTAACCATAAGAAAGGCTATGCTAGAGAAAGAAGTTACTGGTAAACAACACAGTGAGACACTTTTGGCCTAACAGCATGCTAATGAGTATTTCTGAAGTTCTAAGCACTCTTTATAGTGTAAAACAACACTGAATAAGATCAACCATTTTCTTCTTTGTTTTACCCTTCATAGGACAATTAGGCAACAGCAGAAAATCCTGAGACATAGAAATTATATGTGCTCATGCCCAGTTGCTATCATGTTCAACTCTTTTGCTCACCAGGTACGTCGGATTTTCCAGGCAAGAATACTGGAATGGGTTACCATCTCCTTCTCCAGGTAATCTTCCTCGTCCAGGGATTGAACCCGTGTCAGCTGCACTGGCAGGCAGATTCTTTACCACTGAGCCACCTGAGAAGCATCACTCAGTTCAGTTATCAGTTGTGTGTGACTCTTTGTGACCCTGTTGATTACGTCACTCCAGGATTGTCTGTCCATCACCAATTCCCGGAGCTTGCTCAAACTCATGTCCATCAAGTCAGTGATGCCATCCAACCATCTCATCCTCTGTCATCCCCTTCTCCTCCCGCCTTCAGTCTTTCCCAGCATCAGGATCATTCCCAATGAGTCAGTTCTTCACATTAGGTGGTCAAAGCATTGGAGGTTCAATTTCAGTATCAGTCCTTCCAATGAATATTCAGGACTGAGTTCCTTTAGGATTTGACTGGTTGGATCTCCTTGCAGTCCAAGGAATTCTCAAGAGTCTCCTCCAAGAACACAGTTCAAAAGCATCAATTCGGCACTCAGCTTTCTTTATAGTTCAACTCTCACATCCATACATGACTACTGCAAAAACCATAGCTTTGACTAGATGGACCTTTGTTGGCAAAGTAATGTCTCTGCGTTTCAATATGCTGTCTAGGTTGGTCATAACTTTTCTTCCAGGGAGCAAGCGTCTATCAATTTCATGGCTACAGTCACCATTTGCTGTGATTCTGGAGCTCAAGAAAATAGAGTCTGTCACTATTTCCATTGTTTTCCCATCTATTTGCCATGAAGTGATGGGATCAGATGGTATGAACTTAATTTTTTGAATGTTGAGTTTTAAGCCAACTTTTTCACTCTCCTCTTTCATCAAGAGGCTCTTTAGTTCATTTTCACTTTCTGCCATAAGGGTGGTGTTACCTGCATATCTGAGGTTATTGATATTTCTCCCAGCAATCTTGATTCCAGCTTGCGCTTCATCCAGCCTGGCATTTCACATGATGTACTCTTCATATTAAGTTAAAATAAGCAGTGTGACAATATACAGCCTTGGCGTATTCCTTTCCCAATGTGGAACCAGTCCGTTGTTCCATGTACAGTTCTAACTGTTACTTCTTGACCTGTATACAAATTTCTCAGAAGGCAAGTATCCGTCTCTTGAAGAATCTTCCACAGTTTGTTGTGATCTACACAAAGGCTTTGGCATAATCAATAAAGCAGAAGTAGACATTTTTCTGGAACTCTCTTGCTTTTTTCTAGGATCCAACAAATGTTGGCAATTTCATCTCTGGTTCCTCTGCCTTTTCTAAATCCAGGTTGAACATCTGGAAGTTCACGTACTGTTGAAGCCTGGCTTGAAGAACTTTGAGCATTACTCTGTGGGCATGTGAGATAAGTGTAATTGTGCAGTAGTTTGAACATTCTTTGGCATTGCCCTTCTTTGGGACTGTAATAAAAACACCTTTCCCAGTCCTGTGGCCACTGCTGAGTTTTTCAAAATTGCTGGCATACTGAGGGCAGCACTTTGAAAGCGTCATCTTTTAGGATTTGAAATAGCTCAATTGGAATTCCATCACCTCTACTAACTTTGTTCACAGTGATGCTTCCTAAGGCCCACTTGACTTTGGATTCCAGGAAGTCTGGCTCTAGGTGAGTGATCACACCATCATGGTTATCTGGGTCATGAAGATCTTTTTTGTATAGTTCTTCCATGTATTCTTGACACCTCTTCTTAATATCTTATGCTTCTGTTAGGTCCATATACCATTTCTGTCCTTTATTGTGCCCATCTTGGCATGAAATATTCCCTGGTATCTCAAATTTTCTTGAAGAGATCTCTAGTCTTTCCCATTCTATTGTTTTTCTCTATTTCTTTGCACTGATCACTGAGGAAGGCTTTCATTATAGTCTTTCCCATTCTATTGTTTTTCTCTATTTCTTTGCACTGATCACTGAGGAAGGCTTTCATTATCTCTCCTTGCTATTCTTTGGAACTCTGCATTCAAATGAGTACATCTTTCCTTTTCTCCTTTGTCTTTAGCTTCTTTTCTTTTCATAGCTATTTGTAAGGCCTCCTCAGACAACCATTTTGCCTTTCTTGGGGATGGTCTTGATAACTGCCTCTCGTACAATGTCACAAACCTCTGCCCATATTTCTTCAGGTACTCTTTCAGATCTAATCCCTTGAATCTGTTTGTCACTTTCACTGTATAATCAATTGTAAGGGATTTGATTTAGGTCATACCTGAATGGCCTAGTGATTTTCCCTATTTTCTTCAATTTACATCTGAATTTGGCAATAAGGAGTTCATAATCTGAGCCACAGTGAGCTCCCCATCTTGTTTTTGCTGACTGAGCATAGAAAATAGTTAAACCAAATTTTCTCTATAAATTCTCCAACTATAATATGGCAATAAAAAAGATTTGTTAAGATTTCAGTATGTTGCTGTGCCCATATTTTCCAACAGATCACTCAACCTGAAAAACTTATTTTGAGATCCAACTTCTATAACATTTTCATTAGCCAGAATGGCACTGATCAATACTACTACCTCCAAGTCACATACACTTTGTGATCAGTTCCTGACTTCAATATTGCAAGAGAAATAAAATATTATAAGGTTTCACTTGAATGATGCTGTAATTTCTCAAAAGGTTCATGTTATTTGTGAGAAAGATGCATCACAATGAGGATAACTGTCAGTAAGTCAAATTCTCCTATAGTGAAAATCCACTTAATTAAATTTCTCCACTAATTCCTCCAAATCTAAATAGAAATCAAAAGTAGAACATATTGACTATGCCTGATTTTCATTATGTCTCCTCTTAGGTATTGAACATTGTACCAGTTCTTGCTTTTGATTTTTCTGGTGGCTTTTCAAAGATTAATAGTGCATAGTAAGATTGCTTACAAATAATCCATTTTTTGATCATTTTATTATTGCCTCCACAAGCTCTCTAAAACCTGTCTCTTATACACATCTCCCAAAGGAGCAGAGAAAGAGCCCAGCATCTGGAGCTG
>SJYC01058786.1:0-24704 GCA_006408675.1 Madoqua kirkii | reverse complement strand
TAAATTTATTTTATCAGTGAGCAGTTATTTAGTAAATACTTAGTATTCTACTTAATACAGATGCTATGGCTCATGTCTGACAATTGTTCAAGTTAATCCATCAAACCTCATCAGACAGATAAAGTATGAAACAATAAAATCTATGAATTAGGGTATGAGGAGGATATAAATAATTTAATTCTGAATTATAAGAAACCTTATAAATTTCTCATAACCTACTTCATTTAGAAGTAGGTTAGCTTAAAAACATATTTTCCTCACTCCACTGGTACTGGATGTGGACTGAGGACATCAACAGCTAAAAGAACTGTTCTCAATTCAGGATATAAACAGCAGAGTCTTCTGTTTTATAAACTTTGTTTTGGAGAAAACTGAAAAAAAAACCAAACAAACAATCCTTGCTTTGTTACTTTGGCACAATGCTTTATATATAGTAGATAAGTTTGTAATTAATATCACTAAAAATCTGTAACAAATAATCATTATAATCCTATGCTCACTGTCAGGTAGTTACATTCTAGGTAGGAAGATGGACAATAAAGAAAATATATATATTATCCACTTTTGGGTATTTATCTGGAGAACACAAAAATACTAATTTTAAAAGATAAAGGCATCCCTATGTTCAATGCAGCATTATTTACAATAGCCATGCCACAGAAACAACCTATGTGTCCACTGACGAATAAATGGATAAAGAAGATGTGGTATACACACATGCATGCACACACACACACACACACACACACACATAAAATGGTACATAACTCAGTCATAAAGGAAGGTAAAATCTTGCCACTTGTGACAACCTTGGACCTTGAGGGTATTATGCTAAGTGAAGTAATTCAGGTGGAGAAGGACAAATACTAAATGATTTCATTCACATGTGGAATCTAAAAAAAAATAAACAACATAAAGCAAAACCAAACTCAGAGAGAACATACTAGAGGTTACCAGAGGGGAAGGGGGTTGAAGGGTAGGTGAAATGGGTAAAAGGGGTTAATTATATATGATGATGGATGGTAACTAGACTTCTAATAGTGATCACTTTGTAGTGTATATAAGATGTTGAATTATAATGTTGAACACCTGAAACTCAATAATTTTGTAGGAAAGAAAAGAAATCAATTATACAGAATGTGAAATTAAAAGACACTTGCTCCTTAGAAGAAAAGCTATGAGCAACCTAAACAGCATATTCAAAAGCAAAGATGTTACTTTGCCAACAAAGGTCTGTCTAATCAAAGCTATGGTTTTTCAAGTAGTCATGTGTGGATGTGAGAGATGGACTATAAAGAAAGCCGAGCATCTAAGAATTGATGCTTTTGAACTGTGGTGTTGGAGAAGACTCTTGAGAGTGCCTTGGACTACAAGGAGACTCCCTTGGACTGCAAGGAGATCTAACCATTCAGTCCTAAAGGAAATCAGTCCTGAATATTCATTGGAAGGACTGATGCTGAGGCTGAAAATCCAATACTCTGGCACCTGATGAGAAGAACTGACTCATTGGAAAAGACTTTGATCCTGGGAAAGATTGAAGGCAGGCAGAGAAGGGGACAACAGAGGATGAGATGGTTGGATGGCATCACCGACCCAATGGACATGAGTTTGAGTAAGCTTTGGGAGTTGGTGATGGACAGAGAAGCCTGGCGTGCTGCAGTCTATGGGGTCACAAAGAGTTGGACATGACTGAGTGACTGAACAGAACTGAACTGATATAGAATGTGAAATCATGACAAATGCCAAGGAGAAAAAAGAGAGCAAAAGAGAGATTTAGGAGATGTGTATGTGTGAGTGCGTGTGTATGACAGGATGAAGTGAAGTGAAGTGAAGTTGCTCAGCCATGTCTGACTCTTTGTGACCCCATGGACATCAGGCTCCTCCATTCATGGGATTTTCTAGGCAAGAGTACTGGAGTGGGTTGCCACTTCCTCTCCAGGGAATCTTCCCGACCCAGGGATCGAACCCAGGTCTCCCACATTGTAGACAGACGCTTTACAGTCTGAGCCACTAGGGAAGTTCTGTATGACAGGATAAAAGGTATTTAAAATTTTAGGCTGGCCAGAGAAGGCACCCATTATCCAAAGAACATACAGAGAAGAGCGAGCAATTATGTCACTGCTTATTATAAGCACAAGATATTGCTGCCAAATTGGTTGTTATTCTGGGTGTGAGTCAAAAAAATTCTTGTTTAGCTAAAAAATGAAACTTACATTGATGGCAAATTCTTGAACACCATTGATTCTATTAATTTGAAAAAAAAAACCCAGATAATTAGAAATATAACAGTCTTGTATCATATGGGTTATGCTCTTCACATTGCTCTAGCTGGTTTTCCATTAGAAATCTGAAGAATGGTCCATGTTGTTCATTAGAGTAACACACGAATAAATATGCTAATGTACTCTCCGAGGCCCAAGCCACTCCCTAGCAAAGCTTTTGGTGTTTAAAGGACTGCATTTCTTCTTGCCTGACGACCTGGCAAGAAGTGTATTTAGATGTAATGATTCCTTGTTGTTCACAAAAAGGTGGATTCACTGAACGCCTCACTTATTGTTCTAGCAGCAATTAGGATGTGGGAAATAACTGATCACGATGTCATTTCTGTGGCATATTTCCCTCTATGTTTTGTTAAATAAGGTAAACAATGCAGTGCACAACATACAGATTGTAAGACTGCTTGAACTGCCCATTATCTACAGCAGAGTTTACGACCAGCCTTTCCGCAGCTCAGTTTTAGGGAAAAAAGAGGCACCGTGGTAAGCTGTGGCTTATCACTGCTAAAATGTGGTCACAGCAGTAAAGCCAAGTGACAGCAGGCCATGTGCTGGGGGGGGGGGCCTGGGTTCTCCTGGGTTCAAGCCCTAAGCCACCTACTTACTGTGGGACTTGAGGCAAGTTTTTTTTTTAATATAAATTTATTTATTTTAATTGGAGGCTAATTACTTTACAATATTGTATTGGTTTTGGCATACCTTGACATGAGTCTGCTATGGGTGTACACGTGTTTCCCATCCTGAACCCCCCTCCCACCTCCCTCCTTGCACCATCCCTCTGGGTCATCCCAGTGCACCAGCCCCAAGCATCCTGTATCATGCATCAAACCTGGACTGGCGATTCATTTCACATTTGATATTATACATATTTCAATGCCATTCTCCCAAATCATCCCACCCTCTCCCTCTCCCACAGAGTCCAAAAGACTGTTCTATATATCTGTGTCTCTTTGGCTGTCTTGCATACAGGGTTATTGTTACCATCTTTCTAAATTCCATATATATTTCTGGCTTACTTCACTCTGTATAATAGGCTCCAGTTTCATCCATCTCATTAGAACTGATTCAAATGTATTCTTTTTAATGGCTGAGTAATACTCCATTGTGTATATGTACCACAGCTTTCTTATCCATTCATCTGCGGATGGACATCTAGGTTGCTTCCATGTCCTGGCTATTATAAACAGTGCTGCGATGAACAATAGGGTACACATGTCTCTTTCAATTCTGATTTCCTTGGTGTGTATGCCCAGCAGTGGGATTGCTGGGTCATATGGCAATTCTATTTCCAGTTTTTAAAGGAATCTCCACACTGTTCTCCATAGTGGCTATACTAGTTTGCATTCCCACCAACAGTGTAAGAGGGTTCTCTTTTCTCCATACCCTCTCCAGCATTTATTGCAAGTTTTTAATTGTTTTGTGTGCCTCAATTTCCTCCTCTGTAAAATGAAGATAGTAAACTACAAACATTATACAGTTGATATAAGGAAAATGTAGGTGTAATTGAAGTCCTCAAAGAAAAGTATTTGGTGAAATAAGAGCTGAAATTTTTCCAAATTTGGTGAAAACTATAAACCCATAGACCCCAAAACTCAAAGAATCCCAAGACAAGAAACACAAGAACACTATACAGAGATACATAATAAAATGAAAACCAAACAACCCTGCTAAAAACTACATCAGTGGCTCTCAACCAGGGATTATTCCTCCCCATTCCTACTCCTCTCGGGACATTTGACAACTGGCATCTAATGCGCAGAGGCCAGGAACGCTGCTAAACATCCTATAATGGAAAGGACAACCCTCACAAAAATCAGTTACCCTGCCTAAAACACCAGCAGTGCTAAGGCTGAGAAATATGGGGCTTCCCTGGTGGCTCGGATGGTAAAGAATCTGCCTGCAATGAGGGAAGAGAAATACTAAAAGCGTATAATAATCAAAATGCTTAAAACTAGTGAAAAGAAAAAATCTTAAAAATCATATCCTTATCATATTTTCTCATCCTGACAAATACAGAAAGTATATGAGATTGCGATATTAAGCATTTTTTGTAAATCACATACCAAGGTTAAGCCAGGAGCTGAGTACCAAGAAGTAAAGGTGCCTAGACCTATAGACCTACTTAGAGGGATTCCCAGTACTCACAAGTCAGTGTGACTTAAAAAAAAAAAATCTGAATTTAGGGACCTCACAATGTGCAGCTTCTATCTTCAGCAGAAACCGAAGATTCTGCTCTGTGGTCTTTCTGACACTTAATCATAAGTAAGAAGTGGTGGGGCCAGGAATTGAACTGAAGTCTTGCTTCGAAAATGCATCAAAATAATATTAATAATACAAAATATAAGATCATTAATGTGCTTTCAGTTACTACTTTGGGTCTTCATAACAAGTTAATATATACCTATGCTGCTAGAGCACTGGCCCACTACAAATTTATTCAATTACTTTGGTAGTCAGGGACAGCTGTGGTAAAGCATATCAGTCTATATTTCTTCAGTTTTTTCTGTCAATTGGAGGAAAGAAGAGTAACAGTAGTCACAGCTATGGCAGGAACTGTGTATATCATCTACTAAAAATTGTTTATAGTTAAAAAAAATTTTTATGGAGTACAGTTGATATACAATGTTGTGTTAGTTTCTGCTATACAGCAAATTCAATCAGTTATACATATATTCACTCTTTTCTAGATATTTTTCCCATATAGGTCATTATGGAGTATTGAGAAGTTCCCTGTGCTATTCAGTAGGTCCTTATTAATTATCTATTTTATATACAGTTGGAGGAGGAAATAGAAAACCACTCCAATATCCTTGCCTGGAGAATTCCATGGACAAAGACACCTGGTGGGCTATAGTCCATGGGGTCGCAAAGAGTCGGACACGATTGAGCGACTAACACACTTATATACAGTAGTATATATGTCAATCCCAATCTCCCAATTTATCCCTCCTAATCCCTTCCCCACTGGAAACCATAACTTTGAAAACTGTTTACAGTTTTATCTTTATAGATGCCTACTCTGGAGAAGAGTAGGAAGGGGTGCTTATTTTTATTTGGTTCTGTCCTCCACGGGGAAAAAAATGGAGAATCACTTCTTTCAAGTATCAGACCCCTTTGGTCAAGCTAGGTAGATTTCAATGGAATGCACACAGAGGGCTAGAGACATACATTTTTTTTTCTGAAATGTTAAAGAAATACTAAAGGGAAATAATGCTAAGAACACTTACAGTAGCATACTAATCAACAAAACTGTTTAGCCTAGAATAATCAGAAATTCATCAGTGCTCTAAAGGAGTAAAAGCTGAGTTTTGTGTCTCTTAAGAAGTTATCTTCCAAGGTTCAAAAATGAATATTCAACACAATTAGAACAATCGAGCCACTCATCTTAGTAAAGGAAATACTAGATTAATATGTGTTTTACTGAGGAAGTATAAATATTAATGAGGGCAAAAGGAGCAGGCAATGTATAAATTATCTTGAGCTTCAAACAGTTAAAAGGTAACTTCACAGTTGCTTTTTTGTTTTCTTCTAACTTTACCTGGATACTTGATTTTCCTTCCTCTTTTTCAGGTGGTTCTATATACAAGCTATAGAAAATCCAAAACAAATGAAATTTGATATAACTTATCATTCATTAACTTTGTAAACATGTTTTGCTTCCTCCTCCAATCAACTTAACTCTTTTTATAATCCTGTATGCTACCTGTACATGAATAAAAAGTTCATACTTACTTGAAAGAACAGTCGTGAGGAAAATGTAGTCTGAAAAGGATATGAGTCCACATTCTCCAAGGGTGTAAAATATACTGCCTTCATCAGCAAATTTTTCTCGTTCCTGTGCAATTTTCTATTGAATGTATGGGTCCAACCAAAAGATAAAAAGAAGACATAACAGAATGAGAATATAAATAGAGATGAATGACCATTTATCTGACAGTTTTATGCTACTTATTATAAGCATTTCTCTGATAGCCATTCCAAATTAATGGATCCTTTACAGTTTTTAAGATGATTAAAATTATAAGCAAAAGATGATTTTGTCTATTTGCTCCAACACTGGCTTAATGTGAGCAATGAAAAGTTTTCAGTTTTATGAACTCCTGCCATTTAACATATAAGAGGCCCACTTCAGGTCTAAATTTGTTTCTGAGTTTGAAAAACAATCCACCTTTTTCTATAGAGGTATATAAAGTAGAGGAAAAAAAAATCAGTTCTAAATACCCAAGAAAAACAACTAGTGATTAGAACTAGTGATCAGAAATGAAGAAGTTGGCAACTATTGTCAACACCCACTCAAATGTTCAGAAAATTAATTTCTGAAATATTAACTTTTACCTTATGAACCCCAAGAGTCTTAGTTTTTGAAATGTAGAACAGCTTATAGAGTAAATAACACCTCTGAAAAATGTCAAATCAGACATACACATCAAGCTTTAGGCATGATATAATTTAGTTATATTTACTGTTACTTTGGTGGAGGCTCCTAAATTTTAGCTACTTGAAGAAACTCTCCTATAAACTATAGTTTTAATTCTAAGTACATATTTATTTTCTTTAATCTATAAGCTCACAAACAGAGTTAATTCTCAGGTTCACAAATGGTCTATCTAGGAAGCAGTCTATTCCAGAGTGTTTAATGGAAACCTACCCTTTTTTTTTTTTCCTGATTCTCTATTAGACCAGAAACTTAAGAGGTGACATTGATGATACTTTCAAAAACTGAAAAGGATCCATGAAAGAGTTAGACTTGAAACTCATTTTTATAAGTTTGACTCATTTTGGACCAACCAAAGAAATTTCAAGAATTATTCTAGGTACCAAAAAAGGGAGAGGAGGTTTTAAAAACCCAAACCAACAAAGCGCAGTCAAAGTAATAATATCATGCAAGCACAAAGTAAGCAGCAGCTCTGCAGCATAACCTTGGGAGGAGCATCATGGAAACTAAACCAACAAGCACCACCACACCATCATCCAGATACACAGCCATCCAATAGGTTACCTCTGTCTAGTGAAGATCCCATCATACACACAAAGGAAAGAAAACTGGTTAACCAATGGAAGACACAAGTACCGAATGAATCATCATGATCTTCTTAGTAAACCCACTCAAAATAGCCTCTCCTGGATATTTGCTTAGCATTAAACAGCAATGATGGAAAAGGCAAAAATCCACAGTTAAATGCCAACGAAGTGGTAAGAGGTTTTGATGGCAGTTTCTACTTAGGAAAGGGCTTCTCTGACTCATTTGTGATGGGCAGAAAGCCTGGTCTGGCCTAATAGCATTTAGAGATTACTTGTTTGAGCCAAAACCAAAAATGAGCCCACAGTCCAATTAAGGTTAGACCTCATATCACACTTGATCTTCTACCAACAGATTAAAAACAAATTTCAGACAAAAAAAGGCTACTGGATGAAAAAGAGAAGCAAAGTTGTTCACTGAGAAGTTAATATTTTAATTTCTCAAAAGAAAATTGTACATTTTTGAACATTATCCAAGATACTGCAAAGGAAAAGCATGTGAACAAGGAAAAAAATACACAAAATGAAGGCTGTCAAAGGCATACAATCTTACTTGCTAGAATAAATTTGAATAGAAGCTGAGTAACTCATATTAATTATGTAATGATCTTACAGAGAGACTGCTCTTTTATTATAAAAAGAAAATAAATAGTATATTGGGATCCAGAAGTTGAGAAACAGACAAAAATCTAAGGACAAACTGAAAGGAGGAAACCAGGCCAAAAAAGCATATCCAATACTATTTTGCTAAGAATCATCTGGACCATGCTGCTGCTCAGAAAATAAAAAGACAAATCTTAAGTTTATAACTTTTAATTTTGCTGTTATTTCAAACTCAGAAGTATAAGGAACTCCCATATGCTTTTTACTCAGATTCACCAACAGTTTACATATCTCTTTATTTGCTTTGTCATTTACATATCTTCTTTTACATTATATCAAAACTTGGAGACATGTCCCTTTAGACTTCAATACTTCAATAAATATTTCCTATGAACAAAGACATTCTCTCATATACTACAGTAAAAATTTGATAAAATTTGATAAAATCAGGATATTTAAAACTGATACATATTACTACTTGTAATCCATAGTCTATTATCAAATTTAGTGAACTATCTCAGTAATTTACTTTTTAGCTATTAATACTTTCCCTCTATGGACTTAATGGAAGCAGAAGATATTAAGGAGAGGTGGCAAGAATACACAGAACTATACAGAAAACATCTTCACGACCCAGATAATCACGATGGTGTGATCACTCACCTAGAGCCATATATCCTGGAATGTGAAGTCAAGTGGATCTTAGGAAGCATCACTATGAACAAAGTTAGTGGAGGTGATGGAATTTGAGTTGAGGTATTTCAAATCCTAAAAGATGATGCTGTGAAAGTGCTACCCTCAATATGCCATCAAATTTGGAAAACTCAACAGTGGCCACAGGACTGGAAAAGGTCAGTCCTCATTCCAATCCCAAAGAAAGGCAAACTACCATACAATTGCACTCATCTCACACGCTAGTAAAGTAATACTCAAAATTCTCCAAGCCAGGCTTCAACAATAGGTGAACCGTGAACTTCCAGATGTTCAAGCTGGATTCAGAAAAGGCAGAGGAACCAGAGATCAAATTGCCAACATCTGCTGGATCATCGAAAAAGCAAGAGAGTTCCCGAAAAACACCTATTTCTGCTTTAGTGACTATGCCAAAGCATTTGACTGTATGGATCACCCCACACTGTGGAAAATTCTTCAAGAGATGGAAATATCAGACCTGACCTGCCTTCTGAGAAATCTGTATGCAGGTCAGGAAGCAACAGTTAGAACTGGACATGGAACAACAGACTGGTTCCAAATAAGAAAAGGAGTACATCAAGGCTGTATATTGTCACTCTGCTTGTTTAACTTAAATGCAGAGTACATCATGAGAAACAGTGGGCTGGATGAAGCACAAGCTGGAATCAAGATTGCTGGGAGAAATATCAGTAACCTCAGATATGCAGATGGCACCACCCTTACAGTAGAAAGCAAAGAAGAGCTAAAGAGCCTCTTGACAAAAGTGAAAGAGATGGGGAAAACAGTGGAAACAGTGGCTGACTTTATTTTGGGGGGCTCCAAAATCACTGCAGATGGTGGCTGCAGCCATGAAATTTAAAGATGCTTACTCCTTGGAAGAAAAGTTATGACCAACCTAGACAGCATGTTAAAAAGCAGAGACATTACTTTGCCAACAAAAGGTCAAAGCTGCGGCTTTTCCAGTAGTCATGTATAGATGTGAGAGCTGGACTACAAAAGCTGGGTGCCAAAGAATTGATGCTTTTGAACTTTGGTGTTGGAGAAGATTCTTGAAGAGTCCCTTGAACTGCAAGGAGATCCAACCAGTCCATCCTAAAGGAAATCAGTCCTCAATATTCATTGGAAAGACTGATATTGAAGCTGAAACTCCAATACTTTGGCCATCTGATGCAAAGAACAGACTCATTTGAAAAGACCCTGATGCTGGGAAAGACTGAAGGGGGAGAAAGATTCCTGGGGGAAGATTGAAGGGGGAGAAAGACTGCTGGGGAAAGATTGAGGAGAAGGGGATGACAGAGGATGAGATGGTTGGATGGCATCACCAACTCAATGGACATGAATTTGAGTAGACTCCGGGAGTTGGTGATGGACAGGGAGGCCGGGCATGCTGCAGTCCATGGGGCTGCAAAGAGTCAGACACAACTGAACTGAACTGAACTGAACTGAACTTTTCCTCTAGTCCAGGATGTAGTCCACAAACGTAAATGGCCTTTAGTTGTCATGTCTTTTTAATCTCCATTAATCCAAGAGATTTCTTTGCCCATCTTAATTTTTTCCTTTGGAGGTTTATTATTATTTTCCATTGTGGTAAAATTCACATGACATAAATTCAGCATTCTAACCATTTAACCATAAATTGTGTGGGCTTTTTGAATTTGGTTTCTTTTGCAGATCATGGTTTTTGTTGGTCCATCTGTGTTGTAGCTGCAATCAGTATTTCATTCCTTTTATTGCCAAATAATATTCCATTGTATATATACCATAAATTGTTTATCCACTCATCCATTAAAGGATATTTGCATTGTTTCCAGCTTTTGGCTGTTGTGAATAGTGCTACTATGTACATTCATGTACAACTATTTGTTTGAGTTATCTGCTTTAAATTCTTTTGGGTATATATCCGAGAATGGAACTGCGGAGTCATATCACACATTTACGTTTACGTTTTTGCAGAATGGGCAAACTGTTTTCCACAGCAGGTATACCATTTTGCATTACTACCAGCAATGCAAAATGGTTCCAATTTCTCCACATCCTGAGTTTTTTTATTTTTTCTTTTACATCCGAGTGAGTGCAAACTTGTATCTTATTGTGGTTTGATTTACATTTCCCTAGTGTCTAATGATGTTGAGCATCTTTTCACATGTCTGTTGGCCATTTGTATTATCTTCTTTGGAGAAATATCTATTCAAATCCTTTGCCCATTTTTTCTGAATTGGGTTATTTGTTTTCTGTTGTTGAGTTATAAGGTTCTCTATATATTCTATATACTAAACACGTATTTGATATAGGGTTTGCAAATAAATTCTTTCATTCTGCTCATTGCCATTCACTCTCTTATTACGTTCTTTGGTGCATAGAAATTTTAAATATTGATGAAGCTCAACTTGTCTATTTTTTTCTCTTATTGCTTGTGCTTTTAATGTCATATCTAAGACTACATCACAAAATCCAAGATCATGAAGATTTACCTGTTTCTCTAACAGTTTTGTAATTTTAGCTTTTATATTTAGGTCACTGATCTATTTTGAGTTAACTTTGTATTGGGTTTCCCTGGTGGCTCAGAGGTTAAAACATCTGCCTCCAATGCGGGAGACCTGGGTTCAATCCCTGGGTCGGGAAGATCCCCTGGAGAAGGAAATGGCAATCCACTCCAGTATTCTTGCCTGGAGAATTCCATGGACAGAAAAGCCTAGTAGGTTACAGTCCACAGGGTCGCAAAGGGTCGGACACGACTAAGTGACTTCACCTCTAACTTTGTTATTAATGAGAGGCAGGGACTAAATTCATTCTTTCATATTTGATACCCAATTGAGCCATACCATTTATTGAAATGATTATTCTTTTACCATCTGGTACTCTTGTTGAAAACAAACTGACCATATATATGTGAGTTTATTTCTAGATTCCTCATTTCACTCCACAGATCTGTGTGTCTATTTTTATGCCAGTACCATGCTGCTTTTTTTTTCATCATTTTTTAAACCTGTGGTAAAATGTACTTATCATAAAATTTACTATGTTAACCATTTTAAAATGTACAATTTGGTGGTATTAAGTACAATAAAAACATTATATAACCACCACTACCACCTGGTTCCAGAATGTTCTCATCACCCCATTTGGAAACCCCTTATCCATTTAGTCACATTCCACTGCTCCTCCTTCTAGCCCCTGGAAACCACCAATGTACTTTCTGTCTTTATGGATTTACTTTTTCTGGATATTTCATGGAAGTGGAACCATACCTAGTTATTTTCTTAGTGGCCACTCTGTGGATTACAATTAACATCCTAAATTTACAGCAATCTAGTTTGAATAAATACCAACTTAACTTGAACAGTATTTAAAAAAAATTCTGCTCTTGTAGCGTTCCATTTTCCTTTATAGTATTTTCACAAAATACATTTTTATACAGTGTGCCCATTAACATAGATTTTTAAATTACTGTCTTACGCATTTGTCTTTTAAATCACAGAGGGATAAACAGGAGTTATAAACTACAAATAAAATACTGTCTTTTTAATTTACCTATGTTGTTATCTTTGCTAGTGTTATTTCTTAATATAGCTTCAAGTTATTATCTAGTGTCCTTTCATTTCAGCCTTAAGGTACTCATTTTAGCATTCGGGGGTAGAGTGGAGCTACTACCAACAAACTCCCTCAGTTTTTCTTAATCTGGGAATGGTTTAATTTCTAACTCCTTCATTTTTGTAGGTACAGAATTCTTGGTTGACAATTTTTTCTTTCAGTACTCTAAATATGTCAGCCCTCTGGCCTTCATAGTATCTGAAGAGAAACTGGTTGTTAATCTTATTGTATATAGGTTGTATGTTGTTAAGTGAAGTGAAGTTGCTTAGTCATGTCCGACTCTTTGTGACCCCATGGACTGTAGCCTATCAGGCTCCTCCGTCCATGGGATTTTCCAGACAAGAGTGCTGGAGTGGATTGCCATTTCCTTCTCCAGGGGATCTTCCCGACCCAGGAATCGGACCCAGGTCTCCCACATTGCAGGCAGACGCTTTACCATCTGAGCCACCAGGGAAGCTTTGTATGTTGTAAGTTGCTTCTTTCTTGCTGTTTTCAAGATTCAGCAACTTCAGCTTTTGACAGTAATGGTGTGTCTCAGTATGGGTCTCTGATTTTTTCCTATTGGGAGTTATTCAGCTTCCTGGATGTGTAGATTCATATATTTCATTGAATTTGGAACATTTTCAGCCATTATATCTTCAAATATTCTTTCTGCCCCTTTTATTTTCTCCTTGCCCTTTGAAATTCCTATTATACATATGTTGGTATACTTGGTAGTGTCACATAGTCTCTTAAGCTCTGTTCATTTCTTTTTTTTTTCTTCCTGTTTTTTTTCAGACTGGATAGTATTAATTGACCTACCTTCACGTTCACGGAAGATTTTTCCTGTGTATTCAAATCTGCTGTTGAACCCCTTCACTAAAATTTTCCTTTCAGCTATAGGAAATGTTTAGTCCCAGAATTTCTATTTGATACTTTTTTACAATTGGTATCTCTTTATTGCTATTACTTCATACCTCATTCTCCTTGTTTTCCTTATGTTCATTAGTGTACTTGCCTTTAGCTCTTTGAGGATACTTAGGACAGTTGATTTAAAGTCTGGTTATAGTACGTTCAATATCTGAGCTTTCTCAAGGATAGTTCCTGTTCCTTTCTTTTCCTGAGTCATACTTTGTTTCTTTTCGAGCATAATTTCTTACTGAAAATTGTATTTATTATAAAGTGGTAATTCTGGAAATAGGGTTCTCCCACCTCCTCAGGGTTTGCTGTTGGTACTAGTGTGGGTTGTAGTCATTTCTTTAATAATTTTTCTAAATTCTTTTGTAAACACTTTGCCAAGCATAGTCATTCAAATGTCTGTTTCATTACCAGCTGATGATCTGACAGAGATTTCCTTAAGTTCCTGGATCCAAAGGGTGGGAAAGACAACTCTCTAGATGCTTGCAGACTGGCTCTGTGGTGGGAGCCAATCTTTCAATGCTTAGCCATTGTTTACCATTCTACCTTTGACTTCCTGCTTTCATGGAAGCTAAACATCAGCCAGAGATGAAAGTTTAGGATCTGTTGAGGTTTTCCTCTTAGTAGTCATTCAGCCCTAGCATGTACATTTCCTTCCAGATTCATGACTATATTTGGTTTCTTTACAGTTTTTGACCTTAACCAATTTGAAAAGTACAGGTGAATTATATTGCAAAATATTCCTCAATTTGAATTAGGCTGGTATCTCATGATTACAATCATATTTATTTGTCTATTATAAACTAGGAATTTATAATATCTCTAATTCCATTCTAATATCACAGAGTACAATTTAGTCTTGCCCTTTATACATGTTACTCCCTTCTCCAAAGGGGAGAAAACTGATTCCCATTATCTGCAATACATTTACTCATTTGCTCAGGCTTAGAATACAAGATAGTTTCACAGTTGTTAATTATCTCTGCAAAAAAACAAATGTAGAGTTCAATATTTGTTACAGTTTTAAGTAAAATCCACTTATGGTGAAATGCAAAAATCCAATATATAATTCAATGAGTTCTATAAATACATATTTGACTAACCCAGGTACATACTATATTTGGGTTGTAGGACATTTCCACCACCCCTGATGTTTCCTTTATGCCCCTTCATAGTTAATTCCCACCATATTTTTGCACCATGGATTAGTTTTGCCTATTCTAGAATTGCCTACAAATGGTATCATACATGTTACTCCCTTCTCCAAAGGGGAGAAACTGATTCCCATTATCTGCAATACATTTACTCATTTGCTCAGGCTTAGAATACAAGATAGTTTCACAGTTGTTAATTATCTCTGCAAAAAAACAAATGTAGAGTTCAATATTTGTTACAGTTTTAAGTAAAATCCACTTATGGTGAAATGCAAAAATCCAATATATAATTCAATGAGTTCTATAAATACATATTTGACTAACCCAGGTACATACTATATTTGGGTTGTAGGACATTTCCACCACCCCTGATGTTTCCTTTATGCCCCTTCATAGTTAATTCCCACCATATTTTTGCACCATGGATTAGTTTTGCCTATTCTAGAATTGCCTACAAATGGTATCACCAACCTATACGCTTCAGTGTGCAGCTTCTATGGCTCAGCATAGTGCTGGGGAGATTCATCCACACTCTATTAACCAGCAACTCATTAACTTTGATTACAGACTAGTATAATAACTCGACAAAATAAAAATAAATAATTTATGCAATGTTTTGTGTATTAATTATATTGTGCATATTAATTACATTGTGCATCTAATACTAATGCACATAATAATATAAAAACTTATTTATTTCTTTATTGATTAAACACTTAGGCATGTTTCAGATTTTGGTTATTTTGACTTTCCTCCAAGTTGTAACTTTTTTACTTGCAAGTAAAGTTGAGTATGAGTTCTAGCTGTAACACATCTGTCAACATTTATGTTGCCACTTTCTTTAATTTAGCCATTTTAATGGTTCTCTCATCATGGTTTTATTGAGCATTTTTCTGATGACTAATGTTTTATGCACTTTATGCACTCAGTTTATTGGCAATTAATATATCTTTCTTTAGGAAGTGTCTGTTCAAGTCTTCTGCCCATTTTTAATTGAGTTGTCTTTTTATTACTGATCATGAAGTGAAGTGAAGTGAAGTTGCTAAGTCATGTCTGACTCTTTGCAACCCCATAGACTGTACCTAACAGGCTCCTCTGTCCATGGTATTTTCCAGGCAATAGTACTGGAGTGGATTGCCATTTCCTTCTCCAGGGGATCTTCTCGACCCAGGGATTGAACCTGGGTCTCCCGCATTGTAGACAGACGCTTAACCGTCTGAGCCACCACGGAAGTCCATTACTGATCATAGTATGTTCTAGATATGAGACTCTTTTCAGTGTCTCCAAAATGACCCCAATGTTTCTTGCCTTCTGGTATCCATGTCCTTGTGTAGATCTAGTCTCTTCCCACATTGAATCAGAGATGGTCTGTGTAACTAATAGAATACAGTTCAAGTGATAATGTATGACTTCTGATGCTAATGCATAAAAGGCACCTTGCTCTGCTGGAGGGAAGCCAGCTGTCATCAGAGCAGAACAGTCAAGAAGCAGCTTATGGAGAGCCTACGGAGAGAGGATCTGAGGCCTCTCAGTAACAGTACTATCTTATCAACCATTTGAGTGAGCTACATAGAAATGAATCTTATACCCTTGGTCAAGCTAGATGACTAAGGTCCTAGCCAACACCTTATTGCAACTTAATGGAAAAGACTGAGCCAAAATCATGTAGGCAAACTGCTCCCCAATTTCTTATTCACAGAAAGCACGAGAAAAAAGAAATAATAATTGTCTTAAGCCACTAAGATTTGGATTTGTTACTGGGTAACAGAAAACAAGTACAATCAAATATGTACTAAAAGTACATTCTATTAGTCTGTGGTTTATAATTTCTATATCAATAATCAGAAGTTTTAAACCTTCATGAAATCAAATTTCTCCATTTTCCCCTTATGGTTATTGCTTTCTGTGTGCTATCTAATAAATTTCTGTCTATCTCCATTCCATAAAAATATCCTCTTTTTTTTTTAGAAGTCCTATAGTTTTAGATTTTATATTTAGGTCTATGATCCATTTCATAAGAATTTTGTGTATAGTGAAGCAAGGTGGTAAGGTTTATTTTTAAAATAAGGATATATAGTTGTTTCTAAGCCATTTGCTGGAAACATCTTCCTTTCTCCATTTAATTATTTTGGTACCTTTGTTAAAAGTCAATTTACATGTAAGTGTGCATCCACTCTTCTTTAATGGCTTCTGACTTGAGCAGCCTATTTTCTTTTGAAGGTCTTTTGATTATTAGCAAAGCATATGATTGCTTTCCAAAATATAAATAATGTAGATTGAGAGACTCTGCATGAGATGCATTTAGGGTTATAGTTTAGGTCTAATCACCTCCACCATTGGGGCAATTATAAAATTTGCAGAGATAATAAAGATGTCACTGAACAGACCTTAAATTTATACTGATTGAGAACTACTATCAGACCATATCTCCACAGGGGTTATTTTACATTGACACTTTACAGTGCTAGTTTAGTGTGATTTTCTCCTAGAGAAAAGCCCTCTAAATGAGAAAACATTTCTGTCTGCAGGCCTATAAGGCTTCCCTGGTGGCTCAGAGGTTAAAGCGTCTGCCTCCAATGCAGGAGACCCGGGTTCGATCCCTGGGTTGGGAAGATCCCCTGGAGAAGGAAATGACAACCCACTCCAGTATTCTTGCCTGGAGAATCCCATGGACAGAGAAGCCTAGTAGGTTATAGTCCACGGGGTTGCAAAGAGTCGGACACGACGGAGCAACTTCACCTTCCTTCTTCCTTCCGACCTCTGCTGTACTGAGTACAGCTCTAGGGACCAGCAGAGGCCAAAAGAAGGTCAAATTGCTCTACATAAGAAAAAGTTGAGAAAGACATCTGGGAGAAGAAATATAAAGGGAAAAAGGACTCTTGAAAAGTGAGCCAAAAAGGATAAGGAGATGTGACCAGAAAGGAAAAGAAAGTATCAAAGCTGGGAAAACGGAGAAAAGAAGGCAGGTGAGACATATGGGCACGTGTGTGTGAGGAAGGACAGAGAACACGTTATTTTGCCGTAGCTCTTTAAAAACAAGAAACAAAGATGTTTAAAGAGGACTTTGAAATTAGTCATGCTTTGTGATGTGCCCTGTGCAACAGTCTTCTGTCTCTTTAGTAAAGGTCTGCATTGCTTTTCCATGCTTCTGGAGTTGGGGTAGGGGCAGAAGGAGAGAGGGAGAGAAGTTACGTTATGTTTTCTGAGGCATCCACATACAAAGGGTAGTTCAGGTATATTTATGATTATACAACTATCTATAACTCTTAAGAACTTATAAGTGGGTTTTCAAGTTTCCAAGACTCAGACAATTATTATAAAATTTATAATATATATTTATCACAAACACCAAAACTATCATAATACCATCATAACTGATCTATCAAATTAGTTAGGAGGAGAATCAAATATATATGTCAAGATTTGGAAAGAAGAAAATAAATTTTAAGACTATTTTGTATTGCATGAATGTTTCTTAGCTGATCTTTTCAAATCAAATGTCTGATTCTACCATAAAATGATATCCTCAAGTCAAACAACAAAGCCAGAGGAGAATCTGTGACAATAGATATATTTGAGTTTAATAATGAATAAATCTTTAAAAGCACCAAAGTATGGTGAAAATGAAAAATCAAGATTTAAAGGACAGTGGAAGGAAGGTTTTTGGTTATTTTTTCTTATTTCTAAAGTCTTCTCAATGTTTCATTTTGCAAATTGAGGATGTTAAGTAAACTGTTCCTTCACTTAATCTTTTAGATAAGCTTTATTTTGACTAAATTTTAACTCACTTTTGTTCTAAGCAAATACCATTTATACATTTCAGGAGGCATAGAGCAAGTAAAACATAGTCTTCCTTAGCAGACTGATGGTAATGCTCATTTTCTCTCACTGTCTTCAGAGGTGGTTATTTACTTTTTTTGTTACTAATGAACATTTAGCATTAATATGCATTTTTACTAGGAAAACCTACCATAATGGTTTATACTTAATTCAATATGTTATAAATTCAATATACATAATGAACATAACAAAGCAAACTAAAAGGAAGATATCTATATAAAAGTTAAAAGAAATAGAATATATTCCAATTCTATTGTAAGACCATACAATATGAGATTAAGCAACATATTAACATATCATTCAGGAAAAAAATTTATAAAAACTTATTTCATATTAAAGTTCCTGAGGTTAAGATTCTAGCAGTTACTTCAGCGTATATGCTGACAATTAAACAGAACTGGGTATTTTAAAAAGAAGCAGTACTTGCAGATACCTTACAGAGCACTATACTATTTTATGTATCTTAGAAGCTGCATATCAAACACTACTCCAATCACCTGAATCTCTGAAAGAACGCAGATAAACTGATCACAACAGAATTTCTGTTCAAGTTACTGACAAATGTTATTCCCCTTTTGGAGAACAAAACCATGCAAAATATTTCAAAGCAGTGGGCTCAGTGACTTAAAATGAAATTTAACTGTTTTACCATTCATTTACATGACCTAGTCTTAGATCTTATATGTTTTAAAATTTAAAACATAGCAATAGATTCAATGTCACTAGAACATTCAAATTACTGACCTCAAGTACAAAGAAATTAATAACCTCATAGGAGTCCTGGTATTGATCTCAACTGCACCATATCTAAATCTTTTAATTTTTTAGATAAGCTGAAAGACTTGAGTAAACTTAGAACAAATCAGCAATTATATGTGTAACATACTTCTCAGTTAGTCTAAAACCTCAAATTGTTTTACCAGGATGGCTTTATGCTGAAAGATTCACACTCTGGTTTCTTGCCCATCACAAAAACTTATAAAATATCTGGTTAAAATTGCAGGAGACCATCAGGAGATCTGGGACTGGGATTTCCAGACATGATTCAAACAAACTTGTTAATACTCACTGTGCTCAAACACAGTGAGTATTATAATAGGTTTGAACAAAATAAAGCCAACAATTTTGCCTTCTAGGACTCAACTAGATAAAGCCAAAGGAAAAAAAAATTGTATCTAGGAGCTTAACCTCAATTATTTATTCTAGTTAAGATCTACTTTTCGAGTTCTACAGTTTAAACTTTTTTCTGTTGAATAGAAGTTGATGGACTGTGCCAGCAAAATAGACGCTAACACATCATCTAGAACTTCAAAACATCTCTGGTATATAGAAAATCTGATAAAGAACACAGCTTACAATTTAAATTAAGAGGTCATCTTTTATGAGATGGAAATAATTGGATTGTTTTAATACTAACATTTCTCTATGTTGCTGAAATACATTTCAAAGCCTGCCCAAATCCCTCAAGAAGTACTTGAGGTTGTATTTCAGAAACAATGATAATAATATGCTTCTTCCAAAAGATGCAATGTTGCATATCATTTCCAAACGAAAATAGTATTTCTACCTAAGGCTGGGTTAAGGCCAGGAAAGAAGGATGTTAGAAAGAAAGAGAAAATTCAGCAATTTCCTCATGCAATTAATGCTCACTCTTCATTGTTTAGTTGGTGCATAGATAGGTGCCAAAGCCTTGTAAGATATCAATCTTAAACAATCACACTATTCTCAATCAAACAGAAAATGTTGCACAGTTAAAATACGTGTTATTCTTTTATCCCATACCTGAACTTGCAGAAAGAAAGAATTTGGGGATGTATCAGATGAAAATTAAATTGAGATGTTTCTAATTTATAGTTCATTATTTCTTCTATTCCTAACTCAGTTTCCAAATTTTTTAAAGGTATTATTGAATTTGAGGCAACAAACACAAATTTCTGTGCAACAAACAAAACTACAGAACGTGAATGCTTAAGATCCTGGAAACTTCACTCTTGCAGAAAGCCATTCTCTTTTCAGTCCCAATTCTAGCCACTTTAGCTCTAAGAACAACTCCAAACTCCTAGAATACAAATGCTTTCCTACTTCATTAACTAGATGGCTAGAGAGAATAAGGATAATAAATGAAGATGCTTTAAAAAAAAAGTGGCAGAAGATTTGATTAAAGCAATGATAAAAATTCAAAAGTGTAATGCAACATAATTCATTTCAAAGAGATGATATAACTTTATTGAAATGATCTATTTCAGTTCTTAGTATTTGATGAGGTGTTATCAAAACCCTAGATGTGGAAAATTATCAACCGTGTTAAGTTTCTACCATATTATGCCTGCAAACTTGCTTCAAGGCAGCTCTGGGTGGGAGAATCTATATTTTGTCTTATTGATGATCTGCTATCCAAATCTAAGAATTTAATTTTGAATGTTGGCCACTCAAATCAATCAGTGCTAAAAAGAACTGTCCTGAGCTCAGCAGCAATACTGGTTTCAGTCACATGGGTTAGAAAAGGCTTGTTTATCACTCTGTGGGAAAACAACCTCACATACAAATTTTGAAAAATAAGTCAATAGTGTTGCACTTTCTCCTATTTGGAAAATCACTTTCAAGAAAAAATACACCATAGGAAAAAAGGAAAAGAGCTTCACTCTGAGGATCATTGTTCATACCCTTGATTTACACTGCTCTAGAAACTATCATTTCCCAGGAAATCCTTTGGATGAAGAACTTTTAAATCATTTCAAAGTCAAACAGTTTTAGGTATTCCTTGAACACCACCAATGATTAAAGACATACTAAGAATTATAGTTTGCATGTTCTTTGTGTGCATGCTTAGTCACTCAGTCGTATCTTACTTTTTGCAATGCCGTGGACTGTAGTCCACCAGGCTCCGCTGTCCATGGAATTCTCCAGACAACAATAATGGAGTAGGTTGCCTTTCTCTTCTCCAGGGAATCTTCCCAACACAGGGATCCAACCTGTGTCTCCTGCATAGGGGGAAGTCCATTCTATGCTAGGTATTGTGTTCTACTATGCTAGGTATTGTGTGTACACTTCTACTATCTCTTTTAAGTTCTTACTGCAATTCTATGAAATAGGTGATACTATTACCTGTACTTAACAGATATAAAACTGAGGGTTAGAGAAGTAAGAAGCCCAAGGTGACAATGCTATAAAGTGGCAGGACAGGTCATGATCTGACTCCAGAACCCATGCATGAACCATTGTATGTTGTATTATATCAAATGCACAAAAATACATCAGGTGTCTATATGGTGGTTTAGTTGTTAAGTCGTGTCTGACTCTTGCAACCCCATGGACTGTAGTCTGCTAGGCTCCTCTGTCCATGGGATTCTCCAGGCAAGAATACTGGAGTGGGTTGCTATTTCCTTCTCTAGGGGGATCTACCCGACTCAGGAATTGAACCCGGGTCTCCTGCATTGCATGCAGATTCTTTATCAACTGAGCTATGAGGGAAGCCCAATTATTTGCAATTTCTAATACTGATAATGCAGGTCAAATACTGTTGGAACAAAACAGTTAGTTATTGTAAAAGACTAATCTTGAGGTTTAGCTTGTATTAGCTTATTTATCTTGAAGATGAAAATCTAGTTAATGATGTAGGTGCACATCATATTTTTATGCTTTGATTTGTTCAAACACGTATTTTAATAATTTGCAAAATAAGTATCACTAAAAGAATATAATGGTTCTCTATAATCTTCTTAACTAGTAGATGTTAGGTTGATTTATAACTGGAGAAGTTTTTTCTTTTTTTACTTTACAATATTGTATTGGTTTTGCCATACATCAACATGAATCCGCCACGGACTGGAGAAGCTTTTTAAGTTTAGAATTTTTTTTAAAAAGTGCACCATGGCAAAGATAAATATGCAAACTAAGAACTATCCTCTGCAATCAAAGGTCGTCAACACATATGAGTTAAGAAATCATTTTTAGCCATCACTAGAAGAAATAAAATGTTTTGAGTGACTTTCATAGAAATCTATTTGTGTAACTTTTAAACATGCTAGCGTGTTTGTGCTAAAACGATTTTTAAAATTAAGTTAGTTTGGAACAAAGTCCTTTCAGATTGAAGTGAATTTCAAATTTTGTTTCATGATGGAAATGCTAAACAAAAAGGCACTGGAAATGTAATGGTTAGTCATGTTTATGCTTTCAATCAACAATAATAAATCAAATGGGTTCATAGTTGATCCCAAATTCAAACACAACAAAATCTAAAATAAAAATGTATTTAAAGACATTTTAATAGAAGTCTTAATATTTGAGGTAACCATGTAAACTATACCCTCCTTGGGAATAGTTAATGATTATATTATTGTTTCTTTGTTCAAGATGAATAATCAAGGACATAGATTAAATCAACAGACTTTAGCAGTGGTGGAACTCAGGGACTGGAAAGAGATATTACAGTCACTCCCTACAGAAATATAATAAGTACTGACACCATTCATTAGCTGCATCTGAAGAATAGCACTCATATTGTACTACCAGGAAAAAAAAACAACAAAATGATTCCAGCCTTTCCACAGGCAACAGGAACTTAGCATGCAAAGGACAAATCCCTGTAAGGAAGCAAGCAAGAAAACCTTCTCCTATAAAGTAATTGCTTTACTTTGGAAGCTTAAACAATTTTTACTAGTGTCACCAAAATGAGTGATGTTTATAGAACCCAACATAAGTAAACAATTCCCCCACTGCCTATTCTAAGAAAAAGAGCTTATTATTTTTAATATAAAAGGCTTATTAATAAGCATTTTTAGCTGCTTCCTACACACTGTCCTGCCATAAATAAGAGAACTGGAATCACAGGTGTTAACATCTCATTTGATTTATGCTTCTTAGTACACTGCATGATGGTTGAGCCATAGCTATTCTAAAACAAAATCTCTGGACTTAAGGAACATTGATAACGAGGTTATCAGTCAATTATTTTGATATAGTAATTTAAGTATTTATTTGTTTCAGAATGTAGTTAAAGGAAAATTAAGATAATCTGCAGAACCACTAACAGGATGAATGGTTTGGGGGTTGGTAAGGAAACTACTACAAATATATATGCCATTTTAAGAACAAGGAAGAACACGGAAAATGTTGCATAAAAATAAAGAACACCCTATAATCTTCACTAATTGATTATTTTAAGCCAAAAGATGTTTTAATTAAGTTTTATATTTTTATTAAGAAATCCAAGAGTAATGTTTTTAGTGGATATTTTTGAATACATTTTAATAGTTTATAAACTATAAGTCTAAACCTTCAAAGATCAATTTGAAAAGTACTTCTTATGTGTGTCCTTGAAATTCTCCTTTGTCAGCCTACAAATCTATACATTCTTTTTCATCATTTTCTTCATGTATTTGCTGCTTTTCCAAGTTAAAGCTGTTGTTTAGCTCAAAAAAGCAAACTAATGAAGTGTTTCTAAATGCTTCATCTGTTTACTTTTAAGTCATTTTACTGAGTTAAGTACAACTAAGTAACTGCTTTACCTGTATTTATTACTTAAGAAATTTCAAAAGGAAAAAAAAGGACTAATTTTTCACTTGGAGTTACTGCTGTCTTACCATCCCTGTTATAGTTCAGCCAGGAACATGGCTTCCTTACTAAGACAATTTAAATGACCCAACTGAGTATCTACTGTACAATGTTTAAAACAGTTTCTTTAACTTTTGTGTGACACATAATGTTAAAACTTCCTTTTAAATTATGCTAGGTTCTATATTCTCAAGGACTTGTGAAGTGTTTGACCTGTCATATTAGAGATAAAGTACGTCAATTTAAAGTGACAGGAACTGAATCATTCTAAAGGGAGCAGGGAAAGGACATAAGCATGCACTGAACCTTTATCCTTGCAGCATTACTATGGGTTTGGAAACATTAATTAATTTAAAGCACATGCTGCTGAGTCGGTACCTGCCAGAAATCCTGATCAGAAGATGAGAAAAAGAAAAAAATTGACACTGTTTGATTATATGAACAAAAACTCCTAAATTTAATACACATGTATCACAAACTATTATAACATATAAAGAACCAAATGAGATTTGTAATAAAAGGACTGAAAATCTGTAAGCAGGAAATGAGAAATACATAGAAATATCTTATATATTATCTAGTAGGTATAGTAGGACAAAACAAAAACCCAAGTAATTCATTTCTTAACCTTCTACTAAAAAACATACAATTCAGAAAAACTTCACAACACTATAAAAAGAGAATACATGAATAATTAATGTATTAAAGGGAAAGCAAATACTTAACTTTTTTCGTAGGTAGTCAAGCCATTATCATTTCATGACACATTTTTTAACTTCATGGTAAATTTGTTGCTTTACTAACCATATTTACTATATACACAAGCAACTCAGATGAGTTCAGAGGATTAGTAACTACTCTAAGGAAGAGTTCAGTAAAGAAAAGTTTCAGACCTTAGAAAAAGGTCTCTTGCAAATTATATTGCCAAAATAAAGGACCATTCACATTAGCAACAAAAAGCTAATCATGAAGTCATAGAATGAAGGCCAGCATTGATGAAAGCAGCTAAAGTTAGCTGGGGATCACTCCAAAATATCTTCAAGTATCAATGGCTTTAAAGATTCTTTTTTTTTTTTTTTTT
>SJYC01058785.1:0-20080 GCA_006408675.1 Madoqua kirkii | reverse complement strand
TCTAAACCTTCAAAGATCAATTTGAAAAGTACTTCTTATGTGTGTCCTTGAAATTCTCCTTTGTCAGCCTACAAATCTATACATTCTTTTTCATCATTTTCTTCATGTATTTGCTGCTTTTCCAAGTTAAAGCTGTTGTTTAGCTCAAAAAAGCAAACTAATGAAGTGTTTCTAAATGCTTCATCTGTTTACTTTTAAGTCATTTTACTGAGTTAAGTACAACTAAGTAACTGCTTTACCTGTATTTATTACTTAAGAAATTTCAAAAGAAAAAAAAGGACTAATTTTTCACTTGGAGTTACTGCTGTCTTACCATCCCTGTTATAGTTCAGCCAGGAACATGGCTTCCTTACTAAGACAATTTAAATGACCCAACTGAGTATCTACTGTACAATGTTTAAAACAGTTTCTTTAACTTTTGTGTGACACATAATGTTAAAACTTCCTTTTAAATTATGCTAGGTTCTATATTCTCAAGGACTTGTGAAGTGTTTGACCTGTCATATTAGAGATAAAGTACGTCAATTTAAAGTGACAGGAACTGAATCATTCTAAAGGGAGCAGGGAAAGGACATAAGCATGCACTGAACCTTTATCCTTGCAGCATTACTATGGGTTTGGAAACATTAATTAATTTAAAGCACATGCTGCTGAGTCGGTACCTGCCAGAAATCCTGATCAGAAGATGAGAAAAAGAAAAAAATTGACACTGTTTGATTATATGAACAAAAACTCCTAAATTTAATACACATGTATCACAAACTATTATAACATATAAAGAACCAAATGAGATTTGTAATAAAAGGACTGAAAATCTGTAAGCAGGAAATGAGAAATACATAGAAATATCTTATATATTATCTAGTAGGTATAGTAGGACAAAACAAAAACCCAAGTAATTCATTTCTTAACCTTCTACTAAAAAACATACAATTCAGAAAAACTTCACAACACTATAAAAAGAGAATACATGAATAATTAATGTATTAAAGGGAAAGCAAATACTTAACTTTTTTCGTAGGTAGTCAAGCCATTATCATTTCATGACACATTTTTTAACTTCATGGTAAATTTGTTGCTTTACTAACCATATTTACTATATACACAAGCAACTCAGATGAGTTCAGAGGATTAGTAACTACTCTAAGGAAGAGTTCAGTAAAGAAAAGTTTCAGACCTTAGAAAAAGGTCTCTTGCAAATTATATTGCCAAAATAAAGGACCATTCACATTAGCAACAAAAAGCTAATCATGAAGTCATAGAATGAAGGCCAGCATTGATGAAAGCAGCAAAGTTAGCTGGGGATCACTCCAAAATATCTTCAAGTATCAATGGCTTTAAAGATTCTTTTTTTTTTTTTTTTTACAAATAAATTTCACTGGCTATTAAACAGAAGTTGACTTGAACTTATTATACTTCTCAAACCAAGCTTAGTTCTTAACTAAAAAATATATGCTATCAGCAATTTAGAAGCCTAAGGCTAAGACTGATGTGACAGAGGCCCAAAGGCCTTGACAGTACTGGGGGAGATGAATCACTGCGACCACAGAATAGCCCAGACACCAGAAATCAAACCAGAGGTCTCTCTCCAGTTTATAGATCAGCCATTTAATCACTGACAGCTGCTCACCACAGAGATAGCACAGGGAGATTTTTATAGGATTTAAATGGGAAGAAAAGAACAATGGAGAGAGCAATTATGAAGAGAGTATGCTTTTCTCTAGCATTTCATGCAAATGAAAAAAGAAGATAACACACACAATAGCAGCTAACTCCTTTCATAAACTGAGTAAAGGGCTCCAAGTAATGCAAAATAGCTATAATCTGTAGAGCCAGATACTCTGCCTTTTGTCTTGTTTTTATAGTTAGAGAAGATAACTGATACTCAGAGATTAAGTAGTCTCTTGCACAAAATTGTATGTGGCAGAATTCATATATGAATACAAGATTGTCTATACCCAAAACCACATTAATCTCATCCTGTGCTTTTACACACTAATAAATATAATAATCCATAATTCTGTATTTTTCAAATTCAGTTCAGCATACCTGCAATATCTATCAATCATTTACATGTAGCTATCAAATACTGAGATGCTCAAATTGTACATCCCTTGTAGAATATTTTAGACACCAAACCCAGATTTTCTGAGGGCTGTAGTGTGTACAAAGAACTAAAATTGCTAATTTGTAAGAAGAGAGAAAAGTGAGAAAATAGTTTTTAAAATTATTTAAAGAACTTCAGATGAGAAAGAAAGAAGATGAAAAAATTTGAGATTAAAAATAAAACAGAAAAGTACAATAGGTGTAAAAGGATTTTCTGAAATGCTGAACCAGTACTTGATTTCATTTTGGTGATATAATTACATTGTAAACTTTTGCTTATCTAAAGGCTATAGAGTAGCTCGAATCAAATGATGCAACATTTAACACAAACCCATCAATATTTGAAAGACTAAAAAGTTCAGTTTCTAACAGGAATATTATTTTCTTAATAGAAAATAATCTTCATTTTAATGAGCCAAGAGCCAATTTTCAAATATAGATAACAGTCTTCACTTTAAGAGTGATGGTTTTGATTAAAAAAGGAAAAAAAGACACAGCATTTTTCAAAATGCCAACTGATATACATGGCATTTGAGAAAACAATGGAGGAAATGACAGTCAAGTTGAAATTCTTCTAAATTTAGGTTTTGAAATTTGTGTATTTCTTGTTTTCTTTCTTTAAAATTAAACACTGTGGTTTTTCAGGTTAACATAGGCTTCTAACCCAAGAAAAAAATTAACACTCTTCAACAAAGTGAAACATCAAGTTCTTTTTTACACAAATAACATTGTTAATAAAAGAAATATTTGATAAGAGAAATTTCTGTGTACAAATAGATCATATACACAGACAGCTTAGATACATGAAAGGAGACAGATAATAGCATAGTGATGATGCTAAAGCTGAAACTCCGGTACTTTGGCCACCTCATGGGAAGAGTTGACTCATTGGAAAAGACTGATGCTGGGAGGGATTGGGGGCAGGAGGAGAAGGGGACGACAGAGGATGAGACGGCTGGATGGCATCACTGACTCAATGGACGTGAGTTTGAATGAACTCCGGGAGATGGTGATGGACAGGGAGGCCTGGCGTGCTTCGATTCATGGGGTCACAGAGTTGGACACGACTGAGTGACTGAACTGACTTACTGACTAAGACAGTGGATGCAGGAGCCAGAGTTCCAGTTTGGACTCTTGGCTCCACCAATTACCAACTGTATGATCTCAGGTTAAAAAAAAAAAGGCTTAGTTACTTAACTTATATGTATTTTAGTATCTTATTTATAAAATGATGAAAACAGTAAGCTATCTGAAAGAGTGGTTGTGTGCATTAGAATTATTATGTATAAACACCTGGGACAGTGCTTGGTAGATAATAAACACTCAAAAACTTTTGACTATTGTTCTTTTTCATATTATTAGTAGTACTGACAGTAATAGCTCCCTCAAGAGACAAACAGAGTAAAGTATTTTTCATTTAGAAAATTTACTTTCAACTAAAAAACAAACCACTGACAACCAATGAATGAATGTGTTAATGGAATTTTCTTTTAAGGGCTAAATTATCATCCCTAAAATAATATATAATTATGAAATATCTGTGGAGAACTTCAGGCTTCAAATAACTGAAATACTTTATGTATCCTTAGAATGTCTTACAATCTATAGGATAAATACAAACATGAATCAAAAAAAATGAAGCAGAAACAATAAAATTCTGTCTATATATTCTTATTTATCAATGCACGTGTGCTAAGTTACTTCAAATTGTGTCCAACTCTTTGTGAGTCACTGGACTATACCCTGCCAGGCTTCTCTGTCCATGAGATACTCCAGGCAAGAATACTGGAGTGGGTTGCCATGGCCTTCTCCAGGGAATCTTTGCAACCCAGGGACTGAACCGCCGTCTCATTATGTCTCCTGCATTGACACGAACTGGGAGGCCCTATTTATCTATAGAAAGACCTGAATAAGTATACCAGTTCACCAGGAATTTAGAACTGACTGGTTTTGAGTCTGTGAAAAGCAAAACAAAGGAGGGGAGGAAGTATATAATTAACAAAGTAGAAATCGTAAGAAAATCAATCCTGCTATTAAAACTTGAGCAAATTAAAGTAATTCAAATAAATATGAAGTCAACAAATTCTTCAGTTCAGTTCAGCTGCTCAGTCGTGTCCAACTCTTTGCAACCCCATGAATCATAGCACGGCAGGCCTCCCTGTCCATCACCAACTTCTGGAGTTCACTCAAACGAATGTCCATTGAGTCAGTGATGCCATCTAGCCATCTCATCCTCTGTCGTTCCCTTCTCCTCCTGCCCCCAGTCCCTTCCAGCATCAGGGTCTTTTCCAATGAGTCAACTCTTCGTATGAGGTGGCCAAAATATTGGAGTTTCAGCTTTAGCATCAGTCCTTCCAATGAACATCCACGACTGATTTCCTTTAGAATGGACTGGCTGCATCTCCTTGCAGTCCAAGGGACTCTCAAGTGTCTTCTCCAACACCACAGTTCAAAAGCATCAATTCTTCGGTGCTCAGCTTTCTTCACAGTCCAACTCTCACATCCATACATGACCACAGGTAAAACCATAGCCTTGACTAGATGACATTTGTTGGCAAAGTAGTATCTCTGCTTTTCAATATGCTATCTACGTTGGTCATAACTTTTCTTCCGAGTAAGCATCTTTTAATTTCATGGCTGCAGTCATCATCTGCAGTGATTCTGGAGCCCCCCAAAATAAAGTCTGACACTGTTTACCCATCTATTTCCTATGAAGTGATGGCACCAGATGCCATATTTCTTTCTTTAAAATTAAACACTGTGGTTTTTCAGGTTAACATAGGCTTCTAACCCAAGAAAAAAATTAACACTCTTCAACAAAGTGAAACATCAAGTTCTTTTTTACACAAATAACATTGTTAATAAAAGAAATATTTGATAAGAGAAATTTCTGTGTACAAATAGATCATATACACAGACAGCTTAGATACATGAAAGGAGACAGATAATAGCATAGTGATGATGCTAAAGCTGAAACTCCGGTACTTTGGCCACCTCATGGGAAGAGTTGACTCATTGGAAAAGACTGATGCTGGGAGGGATTGGGGGCAGGAGGAGAAGGGGACGACAGAGGATGAGACGGCTGGATGGCATCACTGACTCAATGGACGTGAGTTTGAATGAACTCCGGGAGATGGTGATGGACAGGGAGGCCTGGCGTGCTTCGATTCATGGGGTCACAGAGTTGGACACGACTGAGTGACTGAACTGACTTACTGACTAAGACAGTGGATGCAGGAGCCAGAGTTCCAGTTTGGACTCTTGGCTCCACCAATTACCAACTGTATGATCTCAGGTTAAAAAAAAAAAGGCTTAGTTACTTAACTTATATGTATTTTAGTATCTTATTTATAAAATGATGAAAACAGTAAGCTATCTGAAAGAGTGGTTGTGTGCATTAGAATTATTATGTATAAACACCTGGGACAGTGCTTGGTAGATAATAAACACTCAAAAACTTTTGACTATTGTTCTTTTTCATATTATTAGTAGTACTGACAGTAATAGCTCCCTCAAGAGACAAACAGAGTAAAGTATTTTTCATTTAGAAAATTTACTTTCAACTAAAAAACAAACCACTGACAACCAATGAATGAATGTGTTAATGGAATTTTCTTTTAAGGGCTAAATTATCATCCCTAAAATAATATATAATTATGAAATATCTGTGGAGAACTTCAGGCTTCAAATAACTGAAATACTTTATGTATCCTTAGAATGTCTTACAATCTATAGGATAAATACAAACATGAATCAAAAAAAATGAAGCAGAAACAATAAAATTCTGTCTATATATTCTTATTTATCAATGCACGTGTGCTAAGTTACTTCAAATTGTGTCCAACTCTTTGTGAGTCACTGGACTATACCCTGCCAGGCTTCTCTGTCCATGAGATACTCCAGGCAAGAATACTGGAGTGGGTTGCCATGGCCTTCTCCAGGGAATCTTTGCAACCCAGGGACTGAACCGCCGTCTCATTATGTCTCCTGCATTGACACGAACTGGGAGGCCCTATTTATCTATAGAAAGACCTGAATAAGTATACCAGTTCACCAGGAATTTAGAACTGACTGGTTTTGAGTCTGTGAAAAGCAAAACAAAGGAGGGGAGGAAGTATATAATTAACAAAGTAGAAATCGTAAGAAAACAATCCTGCTATTAAAACTTGAGCAAATTAAAGTAATTCAAATAAATATGAAGTCAACAAATTCTTCAGTTCAGTTCAGCTGCTCAGTCGTGTCCAACTCTTTGCAACCCCATGAATCATAGCACGGCAGGCCTCCCTGTCCATCACCAACTTCTGGAGTTCACTCAAACGAATGTCCATTGAGTCAGTGATGCCATCTAGCCATCTCATCCTCTGTCGTTCCCTTCTCCTCCTGCCCCCAGTCCCTTCCAGCATCAGGGTCTTTTCCAATGAGTCAACTCTTCGTATGAGGTGGCCAAAATATTGGAGTTTCAGCTTTAGCATCAGTCCTTCCAATGAACATCCACGACTGATTTCCTTTAGAATGGACTGGCTGCATCTCCTTGCAGTCCAAGGGACTCTCAAGTGTCTTCTCCAACACCACAGTTCAAAAGCATCAATTCTTCGGTGCTCAGCTTTCTTCACAGTCCAACTCTCACATCCATACATGACCACAGGTAAAACCATAGCCTTGACTAGATGACATTTGTTGGCAAAGTAGTATCTCTGCTTTTCAATATGCTATCTACGTTGGTCATAACTTTTCTTCCGAGTAAGCATCTTTTAATTTCATGGCTGCAGTCATCATCTGCAGTGATTCTGGAGCCCCCCAAAATAAAGTCTGACACTGTTTACCCATCTATTTCCTATGAAGTGATGGCACCAGATGCCATGATCTTCGTTTTCACTCTCTTCTTTCACTTTCATCAAGAGACTTTTGAGTTCCTCTTCACTTTCTGCCATAAGGGTGGTATCATCTGCATATCTGAGGTTACTGATATTTCTCCCGGCAATCTTGATTCCAGCTTGTGCTTCTTCCAGCCCAGCGTTTCTCATGATGTACTCTGCATATAAGTTAAACAAGCAGGGGGATAATATACAGCCTTGACGTACTCTTTCCCTATTTGGAACCCGTCTGTTGTTCCATGTCCAGTTCTAACTGTTGCTTCCTGACCTGCATATAGGTTTCTCAAGAGGCAAGTCAGGTGGTCTGGTATTCCCATCTCTTTCAGAATTTCCCACAGTTTATTGTGATCCACACAGTCAAATTCTTCAGTTCAGTTCAGTTGCTCAGTCGTGTCCAGCTCTTTGTAACCCCATGGACTACAGTACACCAGGCTTCCCTATCCATTACCAACACCCAGAGCCTGCTCAAACTCATGTTCATTGAGTCAGTAATGCCACCCAGGCATCTCATCCTCTGTCAGCCCCTCCTCCCACCTTCAATCTTTCCCAGCATCAGGGTCTTTTCAAATGTCAGTTCTTCCCATCAGGTGGACAAAGTATTGGAGTTTCAGCTTCAGCATCAGTCCTTCCAATGAATATTCAGGACTGATTTCCTTTAGGATGGACTGGTTGCAAATTCGTGTAGTTCAAGGGATGCTCAAGAATCTTCTCCAACACCACAGTTCAAAAGCATCAATTCTTCTGTGCTCAGCTTTCCTTATAGTCCAACTCACATTCCTACATGACTAGTGGAAAAACCATAGCTTTGACTAGAGGGACCTTAGTTCACAAAGTAATATCCCTGCTTTTTAATATGCTGTCTAGGTTAATCATAGCTTTCTTTCCAAGGAGCAAGTATTTTTTAATTTCATGGTTGCAGTCACCATCTGAAGTGATTTGGGAACCCAAATAAAGTCTCTCATTGTTTCCATTATTTCCCCATCTGTTTGCCATGATGTGATAGGACTGGATACCATGATCTTAGTTTTCTGAATGTTGAGCTTTTAAGCCAACTTTTTAACTCTCCTCTTTCACTTTTATCAAGAGGTTCTTTAGTTCTTCTTCGCTTTCTGCTATAAAGGTGGTGTCATCTGCATGTCTGAAATTGTTGATATTTCTCCCAGCAATCTTGATTCCACCTTGTGCTTCATCCACCCCACCATTTTGTATGATATACTCTGCGTATAAGTTAAATAAGTAGAGTGACAATATGCAGCCTCGACGTACTCCTTTCCCGATTTGAAACCAGTCTGTTGTTCAATATCCAGTTTTAACTGTTGCTTCTTGACCTGCATACAGATTTCTCAGTAGGCTGGTTAGGTGGTATGGTATTCCCATCTCTTTCAGAATTTTCCACAGTTTATCATGATTCACACAGACAAGGGCTTAGGCACAGTCAGTGAAGCAGATTCAGTTCAGTTCAGTCGCTCAGCCATGTCCGACTCTTTGCAACCCCATGGACTGCAGCACGACAGGCCTCTCTATTGCTAACTCCCAAAGTTTACTCAAACTTATGTCCATTGAGTCAATGATGCGATCCAGCCATCTCATTTTCTGTCGTCCCCTTCTCCTCCTGCCTTCAATCTTTTCCAGCATCAGGGTGTTTTCAAATGAGTCAGTTCTTTGCATCAGGTGGACAAAATATTGGAGTTTCAGCGTCAGCATCAGTCCTTCCAATGAATATTCAGGACTGATTTCCTTTAGGATGGACTGGTTGGCTCTCCTTGCAGTCCAAGGGACTCTTCAAGTGTCTTCTATAACACCACAGTTCAAAAGCATCAATTATTTGGCACTCAGCTTTCTTTATAGTCCAACTCTCACATCCATACACAACTACTGGAAAAACTATAGCTTTGACTAGAGGGACCTTTGCTGGCAAAGTAGTGTCTCTGCTTTTTAATATGCTGAAGTAAGATGTTTTTCTGGAACTCTCTTGCTTTTTCGATGATCCACCAGATGTTGGCAACTTGATCTCTGGTTCCTCTGCCTTTTCTAAATCCAGCTTGAATATCTGGAAGTTCATGGTTCACGTACTGTTGAAACCTGGCTTGGAGAATTTTGAGCATTACTTTGCTAGTGTGTGAGATGAGTGCAATTGTGTGGTAGTTTGAGCATTATTTCAGATTGCCTTTCTTAGGGATTAGAATGAAAACTGACCTTTTCCAGTCCTGTGGCCACTGCTGAGTTTTCTAAATTTGCTGACATATTGAGTGCAGCACTTTCACAGCATCATTTTTAAGGATTTGAAATAACTCAACTGGAATTCCATCACCTCCAATAGCTTTGTTTGTAGTGATGCTTCCTAAGGCCCACTTGACTTCATATTCCAGGATGTCTGGCTCTAGGTGAGTGATCACACCATTGTGGTTATCAGGGTCATGAAGATCTTTTTTGTATAGTTCTTCTGTGTATTCTTGCCATCTCTTCATAATATCTTCAGCTTCCATACCATTTCTGTCCTTTATTGAGCCCATCTTTGCATGAAATGTTCCCTTGGTAGCTCTAATTTTCTTGAAGAGATCTCTAGTCTTTGCCATTCTATTGTTTTCCTCTGTTTCTTTGCACTGATCACTGAGGAGGGCTTTCTTCTCTCTCCTTGCTGTTCTTTGGAATTCTGCATTCAAATGGGTGTATCTTTCCTTTTCTCCTTCGCCTTTCGCTTCTCTTCTTTTCATAGCTATTTTTAAGGCCTATTCAGACAACCATTTTGCCTTTTTGGATTTCTTTTTCTTGTGGACGGTCTTGATCACTGCCTCCCGTACAATGTTACGGACTACTTTCCATAGTTCTTGAGGCACTCTATCAGATCTAATCCCTTGAAACTGTCAGTTCCACTGTATAATCATAAGGGATTTGATTTAGGTTATACCTGAATGGTCTGGTGGTTTTCCTCACTTTCTTCAATTTAAGTCTGAATTTGGCAATAAGGAGTTCATGATTTGAGTCACAGTCAGCTCCTGGTTTTGTTTTTGCTGACTCTAGAGAACGTCTCCATCTTTGGCTGCAAAGAATATAATCAATCTGATTTAGGTATTGACCATCTGGTGATGTCCATGTATAGAATCTTCCCTTGTGTTGTTGGAAGAGGGTGTTTGTTATGACCAGTGCATTCTCTTGGCAAAACCCTGTTAGCCTTTGCCCTCCTTTGTTTTGTACTCCAAGGCCAAATTTGCCTGGTACTCCAGGTATCTCTTGACTTTCTACTTGTATTCCAGTCCCCTATAATGAAAATGACATCTTTTGGGGGTGTTAGTTCTAGAAGGTCTTGTAGGTCTTCATAGAACCATTCAACTTTAAGTTTTTCATCATTACTGGTTGAGGCATAGACTTGGATTACTGTGACAATGAATGGTTTGCCTTGGAAACAAACAAAAATCATTCTGTCGCTTTTGAGACTGCATCCAAGAACTGCATTTCAGACTCTTTTATTGAGTATGATGGCTACTTCATTTCTTCTAAGGGATTCTTGCCCACAGTAGTAGATACAATGGTCATCTGAATTAAGTTCACCCATTCCAGTCCATTTTAGTTCACTGATTCCTAAAATATTGATGTTTACTCTTGCCATCTCCTGTTCGACCACTTCCAATTTGCCTTGGTTCACGGACCTAACACTCCAGGTTCCTGTGCAACATTGATCTTTACAGCATTGTAGTTTACCTCCATCACCAGTCCCATCCACAACTGGGTGTTGTTTTTGCTTCGGCTCCATCTCTTCACTCTTTCTGGAATTATTTCTCCACCGATCTTCAATAGCATATTGGGCATCTACTGACCTGGGGAGTTCATCTTTCAGTGTCCTATCTTTTTGCCTTTTCATACTGTTCATGGGGTTCTCAAGACAATACTGAAGTGGTTTGCCACTTTCTTCTCCAGGGGACCACCAAATTCTATACCATAAGAATTTCATACCCCTGCTAACATCTCCTAACTAACATCTTTGACCTGCAATACAATTTACTCTTAAAAGACAGGAAATCTCTTACATAACTTACTATATGCATCAAGGAGTAATACTGTACTTGACCTTATTGGCAGACTCATATTTCATCTGTGATATGAATAATCACAACTCAAAGCATTCAGACCATTACAGTGAAAAAATGTGCCCATACTCCACTTGAGGAAACAAGACTTTTCCCTAAAAGGAATGGAATTTTAAACTTTACCAATATTTTTAAAAAGAAATTTTACCTAAGTAATTAAAAGCATTTGGTTATATTAAAGCTTTGACTTCTAACTACAGCTCTTTTTTATTCTTGCATATCATCTTTTTATTATAAACACTATAACTGGTATTTTCTTTTCTAGACTTTGACTGTACTTTCCTCTCACCTCAATGTGGACAATGTTTCAATTTGATTTAAAATGTTTTCCTTTTCCATGTAAACAAATATTCTTGTCAGCATCATAAAGGAGATGGAAATAAAACACATGTTAATTCTTTCTCCAAATTAGGAGAGATTCTAAGGGGACTGTAATTATAAATCATAAAAAGACTCATTCCAGAGGCATGATTTTTGAAAAGTTCAGGGAGAGGTTAGGGGAAAAGGGAATCTGATAGAAAGGAAATAGTAAAAAATCTGTTTTCTAAAAAAGAAATATATTTTGGAATGATAATAATGAATGACTAATTTCAATGGGCAATTCATCATTATTTTTTTAAAAAGAGTATTAACTACTTCAACGACAGCATGAACTTTGACCACTTCAATGCTCTGGAATATTGGTATTCTCTGAAGAAACAATTTTACCTAGACCATGCAGTTTTCTATTGTAACTTGAAAAAGAAAAAAACTCATGGTAGGTAGGGCTTGAGATAGAAAAAACTGACTATTACAGACAATAAGAACAGAAAATATAAAACATAATTTCTAACTTGTGGTATGCTAAGGAAAAAAGGAAAAGTAAGAGAAACAGGAAAATGAAGGGTTTCAGGACAGGAATTACATGAAAAAATATTTGACAACTATGTAAAATAAAGGCTCTACTTAGGAGGGTGTTTTGTCTTATAGACCAATTATTGGATGATAAAAAGTTAAACTCAGGAAAAAGTACAGCTTTCATTAAAGAAATAATTCATGGAATAATGGCATTAACAAATCATAACAAGGATGTATAGACACTGTGGGGAAAGAATGTATTTTTTTAAAAATCTATGATATATTACACTAAAAGAAAAGCCAGATGATATTCTGTGCTACCATCTGCATGCTAGTGCCAACTCTAATTATAATGATTTTTCAAATATCCTCAAATAGAAAATCTGAACTCTTTTAAGTGTTGAGGTTTTTAAACTAGTCTGAATATTTTTTAAAATGTCATCTACCTACAAAATATAATCTTTTTAAAATTATTTACTCATTCTCCCTTTTTTTTGCTGTGCTGGGTGTGTGTCCCTTTGTGCAGGCTTTCTCTGGCTGCAGTGAACAGGGGCTGCTCTCTGGTTGTGATGTGCCTGCCTCTTGTCATGGTGGCTTGTCTTATTGTGGAGCACACTAGTTGCCTAGTTGCTCCAAGGCATATGGGATCCTCCCGGTCCCCTGAACTGGCAGGTGGATTCTTTTCCACTGCACCACCAGGCAAGTCCCTACAAAATATATTCTTAAAAAGCCACTGATTGTAGTTTCTTTATACAAGGCCTGTGTTAGCAGATAGTTTTGAAATGCATAAATGCTGCAAGTTTCAATAATTATATTAACATAAGGTAGTGATGAGCTCTGGAAAAAAGATCTTCCCCCCCAAAATCAAAAGCTGCTTAATCAAATTCAATTTCATGCACTATTAGTTGAAACAGCAATGTTTCATTTACTTCCCCAAAATTCTCTGGTAAAAAAGAAGAAAACGTGAGAAGTAAGAAATAACTGCAATTATTTGTCAATATCATTGGGCCATTCTTTTCTACTTTGTTGCAGTTTGTATGAAATTCAAGTACAAATGAGAAAACACTCCAGAAAAATACTACCTCTACATTTCTTCTTGCTCTTATTTACCAAAAACACTAAAGTACAATTCAACAAGAAGGCAATAAAATAAGAAAATTTCTTAGTGGTCAAATGATAGACTTAATTAAATGGTGTGCTGAATGTTAAAACAATGGAGAAATAAACAGGATGAGAACAAATATTTCTCTAAGCAATTTATAACTAGTTCATCTTTCAAGTTAAAAAACGGAGAGAGGGAGAAAAAAAATTATGTTTAAAATCAAAATAAGTTTGAGAGGAAACACAACTCAAAGTTTGAGAGGAAACACAACTGTTTTCTTAGTAGTAACTTCTACCACGTTTCTAACCATCATGCATGAAATTAACTATAATTATCACATACATCTGTTTTTTCAACAGGAAATTATCTTAGGAGCTATGTACTCTGGAAACTGCTATTCAACAACTGAGATTTTCTGACTCTTGGGAGAATAAGAGTCATGAAGATCCAAAGGAAAAGAATTAAGATCAACACTTGAATTGAAGGAGGAAACAGACAGAACAGGCTCCATCTTGAAAGCAGGACTCTATCTTGGGCCGGACTATGGACTTTGAGCTATATGCCCAATATCTATGGAAATGACATACCAACTGGAAAACCAGGCCCCCTGGATGGAACTGTTGCCTAAAAGAATACCCTAATTATCTGTGTAACCGAATAGAATCATTCTATTTTGCTTATTGGGGTATGACCACAGGCCTACTGATAATTGTCCACTGTTAACTACCTAGGCTTAAGGCATATGAATCATGGGTTAACTTTGATTCTATTTTTCTTTTCCTTTGTTCAGACTAGTTTCAGGGAATTTGGGGAGGTGGGTTTGGGCACGTGAGAAAAAGAAAAAAACTCATGGTAGGTAGGGCTTGAGATAGAAAAAACTGACTATTACAGACAATAAGAACAGAAAATATAAAACATAATTTCTAACTTGTGGTATGCTAAGGAAAAAAGGAAAAGTAAGAGAAACAGGAAAATGAAGGGTTTCAGGACAGGAATTACATGAAAAAATATTTGACAACTATGTAAAATAAAGGCTCTACTTAGGAGGGTGTTTTGTCTTATAGACCAATTATTGGATGATAAAAAGTTAAACTCAGGAAAAAGTACAGCTTTCATTAAAGAAATAATTCATGGAATAATGGCATTAACAAATCATAACAAGGATGTATAGACACTGTGGGGAAAGAATGTATTTTTTTAAAAATCTATGATATATTACACTAAAAGAAAAGCCAGATGATATTCTGTGCTACCATCTGCATGCTAGTGCCAACTCTAATTATAATGATTTTTCAAATATCCTCAAATAGAAAATCTGAACTCTTTTAAGTGTTGAGGTTTTTAAACTAGTCTGAATATTTTTTAAAATGTCATCTACCTACAAAATATAATCTTTTTAAAATTATTTACTCATTCTCCCTTTTTTTTGCTGTGCTGGGTGTGTGTCCCTTTGTGCAGGCTTTCTCTGGCTGCAGTGAACAGGGGCTGCTCTCTGGTTGTGATGTGCCTGCCTCTTGTCATGGTGGCTTGTCTTATTGTGGAGCACACTAGTTGCCTAGTTGCTCCAAGGCATATGGGATCCTCCCGGTCCCCTGAACTGGCAGGTGGATTCTTTTCCACTGCACCACCAGGCAAGTCCCTACAAAATATATTCTTAAAAAGCCACTGATTGTAGTTTCTTTATACAAGGCCTGTGTTAGCAGATAGTTTTGAAATGCATAAATGCTGCAAGTTTCAATAATTATATTAACATAAGGTAGTGATGAGCTCTGGAAAAAAGATCTTCCCCCCCAAAATCAAAAGCTGCTTAATCAAATTCAATTTCATGCACTATTAGTTGAAACAGCAATGTTTATTTACTTCCCCAAAATTCTCTGGTAAAAAAGAAGAAAACGTGAGAAGTAAGAAATAACTGCAATTATTTGTCAATATCATTGGGCCATTCTTTTCTACTTTGTTGCAGTTTGTATGAAATTCAAGTACAAATGAGAAAACACTCCAGAAAAATACTACCTCTACATTTCTTCTTGCTCTTATTTACCAAAAACACTAAAGTACAATTCAACAAGAAGGCAATAAAATAAGAAAATTTCTTAGTGGTCAAATGATAGACTTAATTAAATGGTGTGCTGAATGTTAAAACAATGGAGAAATAAACAGGATGAGAACAAATATTTCTCTAAGCAATTTATAACTAGTTCATCTTTCAAGTTAAAAAACGGAGAGAGGGAGAAAAAAAATTATGTTTAAAATCAAAATAAGTTTGAGAGGAAACACAACTCAAAGTTTGAGAGGAAACACAACTGTTTTCTTAGTAGTAACTTCTACCACGTTTCTAACCATCATGCATGAAATTAACTATAATTATCACATACATCTGTTTTTTCAACAGGAAATTATCTTAGGAGCTATGTACTCTGGAAACTGCTATTCAACAACTGAGATTTTCTGACTCTTGGGAGAATAAGAGTCATGAAGATCCAAAGGAAAAGAATTAAGATCAACACTTGAATTGAAGGAGGAAACAGACAGAAGGAAACACAACTGTTTTCTTAGTAGTAACTTCTACCACGTTTCTAACCATCATGCATGAAATTAACTATAATTATCACATACATCTGTTTTTTCAACAGGAAATTATCTTAGGAGCTATGTACTCTGGAAACTGCTATTCAACAACTGAGATTTTCTGACTCTTGGGAGAATAAGAGTCATGAAGATCCAAAGGAAAAGAATTAAGATCAACACTTGAATTGAAGGAGGAAACAGACAGAACAGGCTCCATCTTGAAAGCAGGACTCTATCTTGGGCCGGACTATGGACTTTGAGCTATATGCCCAATATCTATGGAAATGACATACCAACTGGAAAACCAGGCCCCCTGGATGGAACTGTTGCCTAAAAGAATACCCTAATTATCTGTGTAACCGAATAGAATCATTCTATTTTGCTTATTGGGGTATGACCACAGGCCTACTGATAATTGTCCACTGTTAACTACCTAGGCTTAAGGCATATGAATCATGGGTTAACTTTGATTCTATTTTTCTTTTCCTTTGTTCAGACTAGTTTCAGGGAATTTGGGGAGGTGGGTTTGGGCACGTGCACTTAGGGTATATAAGGTTTTCAGAATAACTGGTCAGGGTCCTTGGCTAAGAGGAGACTCTGCCTTGGGCCCACTGGTGTAAAAAACTGCACTCCACTATCTGCATTGTCCTTCTGAGTGAGTTTGTTTCCCAGAATGTGTGACTCCAACATTTGGTCCATGGGCCAGGAAACTCCTCACTTTGAGGAGACAAGTCCCATTTGGGACTACTCTAAGGCCTTGCAGCTCGAATCTTCTAGAGGGGGGAAGGCGCCTCGCCCTTCTGGAAGGATTCTGCTTCTCAATGCCCAGACCTGTCACGTTAGCAGGTAGTGGATGGCAGCAGAGGAACTGAGCGCTCAGGTAGAGGAGGAACCCACCCAGTAGGGTGGAAGAGGGGGCCTGATCACCCCCCTGGGAGGGATTAGAAGGGGTACAGACCCACAGGAGCCTAGATTAGGTAGGTGGCAACGATTGCTTGGTACACAGGTTGATGAGTGTGTTAGGGTTTAAGAAGGAAATTTGTGAAGGTCATTTAGGAGGTGGTGTCCACGCCGTCTTGGGGAAAATTATTACCAAGCAATTGCCAGCAGATTTTTAGCAGAAGAAACTTGGTTTTTGTGTGCTCATATTCTGCTCTCCCCAAGGAAGTGTCCCATCTGCTATGAAATTCTTGACCCCCTCCGAATTGTCAGGCTAGAAGGAGGGGGATACATAAGTTGAGTACGAACTGGCTTTTCCAGAGATGGCATGGAATGTGGGATATTTAACCCATGTGCATTTTCATCCACACCTGATCAAGCCCACCAAGGCAGAATGGACTTTAAAAGTTAAGGGAGAAACAGTCTTGGACCACATGGTGTTTTGGTTTGGCTGTGCTGACCAGCAGGTGAAGGCATGCCAGATCCCAGGAGGATCTGGCAGGTAAGGCTCTTCTCACCCCAATTAGAAAGGAGGCAGAATGACAATTTAAGTGTCATTGAGTGGAAATATCAGAAGTACATAGGGTACTGAGAACTTCGTAGACAGAATGAAAAGGAAAAGTAGAAGGTCAGAGAAGGTAAGTAAGATGAGGGGAAGTGAATCTAAGGCAACTGTATTGCAGTGCATAATTAAAAATTTAAAGAAGGTATCTGGAGGAGACTATGGGGTGAAGATGAAGCCTAACCACCTCCACATACTCTGTGAGGTCGAATGGCCCCCTGTGGGAGTAGGATGGCCACCAGAGAACACCATGAACTTAAAAATAGTGGAAGCAGTCTACAGTAGTCACAGGAGAGCCAGGACACCTGGCTCAATATCCATATATTGACTCATGGCTGGGTTAGCTCAAGACCCTCCTACTTGGACAAGGTTCTGTATCCAGAAGGGAAAGGGAAAAATATTAATGGCACAAAAATTGACTGATGATAAAAAAGGAAATTCTACAGGGTTTGGATGGGGATGACCTGACCCCTCCCCCACCCTGGATAATGACACGCCTGCCTCCCAGTGCTCCACCAGGACCGGAGGCTGCCTTAATGCCTGATCCAGGGCCAGGTGAAGTCCTGCAGCAGCTGCTGTCCTCCACCATATCTCCCGGAGTTCGTGGAGCCACCATTTCGGCAGGCTCCAATCCCAGCAATGGAGACCTCTGGTCAACTGTCCCAGAATCCCACCTCAGCTGGACCTCCTAGATTGTATCCGCCTCTCCTGGTGAGTACTGATGGGAAAGGAGAAGAAAACACAACAATTAGACAGAGGCTGCGCTCTGCCAAGGAACAGGGGGAAAGAACCCCACTACAGATGCCCCTCAGAGAGCTACAACAGCCTCCAGTTCAGGATGCATGGGCACTACCATCAGCTCCCTGTAGCCTATTATTACCAGCCATTTTCCTCTACGGATATATTAAACTGGCAGAGACATGCTCCACCATACTTGGGGGAGCCACAAGCCATGATTAGGCTAATGGAGACTATTTTTCAAACCCACCGCTCTACATAGGATGACATAATTCAACTACTAGTCTCCCTTTTCAGCACTGAGGAAAGACACAGGATCCTGAGGCCAGAAAATGGTTAAGAGAAGTGGCACCTGAGGGTACTGCAGACCCGCAGCAGTGGGCAGAACTAGCCACCCCGATGAGAGGCCCAATTGGGACTGTAACACAGAGGAAGGGAGGGGCCACCTGGAGAGTTATCAGGTGACTATTTTATGAGCTCTCACGAGAGGGGTCCAAAAAGCTATGAGTATCGCAAACCCCTCCAAAGTGATTTAAAGGGAAGGCAAATCACCCTCTGAGTTCTGCGAAAGACTGTGCGAGGCCTATAGACTTTATATGCCAAAAGACCCAGCCAGAGGCTGCTGGGTCTCAGATGGTGATAAATGCAGACTCTGTGTCTCTAGCCTACCCTGAAAATGTCAGATGGGGGGACACCAAGTGACTCATGAATTTCTATACATCCCTGAATGCCCAGTACCTTTGTTAGGAAGAGACTTGCTGTCTAAATTGGGGGCACAAGTGACCTTTCCCCCCATAAAAGACCCACTGTTTGAGTGGGCTCAACCATTTATTTACTTTTCCTCTCAGTAACCCCTCAAGATGAATGGAGGTTGCACAGTCTCTCAGCAAGGAAACCAGACGGGTTAAACAGTCAAGAGAGAGAGTTAACTCAACAATTTCCTGAAGTCTGGGTGGAAAACAACCCACCCCCCCCACCCCCCAAGGCTTGCAAAACAAGTCCCACTGGTAATAGAACTCAAACCCAGTACAATTACGTCAGCACCCACCTTGGGCCTGCCAGACCTTGCTAAGCCATTTACTCTTTATGTGACTGAAAAGGACAAGGTGGCTATGAAGTGTTGTCCCAGATTATGGGGATATGGGACAGACCAGTGACTTATCTCTAATCAGCTGGACAATATCGACACGGGGTGGCTGGGATGCTTACAGGCAGTTGCTGCAGTTACCTTACTGGTTCGGGAGGCAATCAAGCTGACTTTGGGCCAAGATTTGTTCATAAAAGTCCTGCATGAGGTCAACACTCTCCTGCAAGGGGATCTCCATAAATGGCTGTCAACATCCCAGATTACTCAATACCAGGGACTGTTATGTGAGAACCCCCATGTTACTACTGAGCCTTGTCAGGTGCTGAATTTGACCACTCTCTTTCTTGTGGGAGAAGGTAGGCCCTCACATGACTGCAAGGAAATATGCCAGCAGGCCTGACTTAAGAGACCAGCCAATCCCAGACCCAGATTTGGTCCTGTACACCAATGGCACCAGCCTGGTGAAACAAGGACAATGACTGTTAGGATATGCAGTTGTCATGGAGTAAACCATCGCTGAAGCTAGATCTCTGCCATCACACTGGTCCACTCAACAGGCCGAACTACATGCTCTAACCCAGGCCCTCCAGCTCTCAAAAGGACAAAATCTCAGAACTGCACTGCCTGCTCACAGGTCAATGCTGCCTCTCGGCACAGATAGAAACCTCATGGATTCATGTAAAAGGCATGCTGCCCTTTAAACACCTAGAAGTGGACCTCACTAAAATGAAACCTCACCAACACTACCATTACCAGCTGGTCAGAGTATGTACGCTCTCGGGATAGAAGCTTTTCCTACCCGGACTGAAAGAGCATCAAAAGTAGCCTGGTGCCTGCTTAGGGAGATAGTTCCCAGATTTGGATTTCCTACCAGCATTGGATTGGACAATGGCCTGGCTTTCGTAGCTGCTTTAGTATAACAAGTAAGCAAAACTTTAAACATCAAGCAGAAATTAATACAGCATATAGGCCCCAGAGTTCTGGAATGGTGGAAGGAACCAATCAGACACTTAAAGAGACACTCTCCAAGTGGATCTTAGAGCCTGACTGTTCCAGTGTGGACTTGTTTCCGACAGCTCTAATCAGACTCAGGATGACCCTACAGTCCCATGGCTCTTCTCCGTACAAAATTGTATATGGGAGGCCCCCTCCCATAATAAAACAGATGTCAACAAATTTGCC
>SJYC01058784.1:0-10635 GCA_006408675.1 Madoqua kirkii | reverse complement strand
AACAGTATGTGAACGGAGAATTTCCAGATGTACAAGCTGGATTTAGAAAAGGCAGAAGAACCAGAGGTCAAATTGCCAACATCTGCTGGATCATCAAAAAAGCAAGAGGATTCAGAAAAATATCTACTTCTGTTTTGTCGACTATGCTAATGCCTTTGACTGTGTGGATCACAACAACCTGAAGAAAATTCTTCAAGAAATGGGAATACCAGACCACCTTACCTGCCTCCTGAGAAACCTGTATGCGGCGCAAGAAGCAACAGTTAGAACGGGGCATGGAACAACGGATTGATTCAAAACTGGGAAAGGAGTACATCAAGGCTGTATATCGTCACCTTGAGTATTTAACTTATATGCAAAGAACAGAACATCATGTGAAATGGTTGGGGGAATGAAGCACAGGCTGGAATCAAGATTTCTGGGAGAAATATCAATAACCTCAAATATGCTGATGACACCACTCTTGTGGTAGAAAGCAAAGGGGAACTAGAGTCTCTTAATGAAGGTGAAAGAGTAAAGTTAAAAAGCTGGCTTAAGACTCAGGATTCAAAAATCTAAGATCATGGCATCCGATCCCATCACTTCATGGCAAACAGATGAGGAAACAACAGAAACAGTGACAGACTTTATTTTCTTGGGCTCCAAAATCACTGAGAATGGTGACTGCAGCCATGAAATTAAAAGATGCTTGCTCCTTGGAAGAAAAGCTATGAGAAACCTAGGAGTATATTAAAAGAAGAGACATTACTTTGCCATCAAAGGTCTGTCTAGTCAAAGCTATGGTTTTTCCAATAGTCATATATGGATGTGAGAGTTGGACCATAAAGAAGGCTGAGCGCCAAAGAACTGATGCTTTCGAACTGTGGTGTTAGGGAAGGCTCTTGAGAGTCCCTTGGGACTGCAAGGAGATCAAGTCAGTCCATCCTAAAGGAAATCAGTCCTGAATATTCATCGGAAGGACTGATACTGAAGCCGAAGCTCCAATACTCTGTCCACCTGATGCAAAGAGTTGACTCATTGGAAAAGACTCTGATGCTGGGAGAGACTGAAGGCAGGAGGAGAACAGAGGAATACAGAGGATAATATGGATGGCAGCACTGGCTCAATGGACATGAATATGAGCATCAAGCGCCAAAGAACTGATGCTTTCGAACTGTGGTGTTAGGGAAGGCTCTTGAGAGTCCCTTGGGACTGCAAGGAGATCAAGTCAGTCCATCCTAAAGGAAATCAGTCCTGAATATTCATCGGAAGGACTGATACTGAAGCCGAAGCTCCAATACTCTGTCCACCTGATGCAAAGAGTTGACTCATTGGAAAAGACTCTGATGCTGGGAGAGACTGAAGGCAGGAGGAGAACAGAGGAATACAGAGGATAATATGGATGGCAGCACTGGCTCAATGGACATGAATATGAGCATCACCATCTGGGTGATGGTGAAGAACAAGGAAGACTGTGACGCTGCATTTTATGGGGTTGCAAGAGTCGACACAACTTAGCGACTGAACAACAACAAAACTGTGATTGCCCATTTCCTCATATTTCTTAATATACTGTCAAGAAATTACAAAAAGTTATCTCCCTGGACCACTGTCAAAAAGACAACAGAATGGAAAAGAGAAAATAGAAGAGTGAATTATAGAAAAACAGAGACTCAATACAAGGTCTTCTGTCATACAAGATTTTTTCTCATTCAGCAATACAGATGACATAATTCAGAAAGTATTAGCAGAACATTTCTCATTTAAGTAAAATTAGCAAAACTTACTTGTAATTCAGTGTATGCTTATGACATCTCAGAATACCAAGAACAGGAAAATCCTAAGAGTTCCCAGAAAAAAAGCCCTTCCTCGTCCTTTACAAAGGAATGAGAATCAGTCTAGGATCAGATATCTCATAAGTAAGGGAAATATATGCTTACTAATTAGAGCATCACTGCTCAACACAAATACATGTGAGCCACATGCATAATATAATGTTTCCTAACAACTGCCTTTAAGAAAGTAAATAGAAACAGGTAAAATTAATTTTAATAATATATTTTACTTAACTGAATATATCCCAAATAGCATGATTTCAACATATAATCAATAGTAACTTATTGCGATATTTTACATTACATTTATACTGAGTTTTTTAAATCTAGTGTGTATTTTACAATTATAGCACATCTCAATTTAGACTAGCTACATTTCACGTTATTACCATAATATCCAAAAGAATTCAAAAGTTAACTTGAGCGAATTTATGTTTTTCATTGAATGCTCTTTACTATAGTTGGGAACATATTTTACCATGGGCATCTACCCAAATAAAGGAGGGGGCATGTAAGGACAGCCTGGCATGTACTGAGAATTCCTGTCATTTTAAAAGCAAATACAGACATAAAGTACTTAGTTGAAATACATGATTGGCTCATCCCATTATATTTAGATTTCTTTACCTGTCAAATTAAGGAGATGGTTGGATTAGATCAGTTCTTAACATGGTTGGGGGGTAAAGTATGGGAAATGTGGATGGACTACTGCATTCTGTCCTTACTCCCTACTTTTCTTAAAATTCTAATAGGCTCAGTTACAGTGGGGAAGGGAGAGTATGCTGAAAGGTGAAAACACAGCATGAATAATTTGAAAATGTAATCAGATGACTCCCCTTCCTTTTCTCCACCCTCATTCTTTGGGTCTTAACTTAGAAACACTGGATGTTATGCTGCTATGCCTAGGATGTTTTCTATGGTTCTCAAACTTCTCTTCAAAGAACTCCCACAGCCATTTAATGTTAACAGAGTGACCTAAACACGATCTCCTCCTTTTCATTAATGAGAAAGATGACCCTCAAAAGGATTAAATGATTGTTTTCGATTTTAAGTCTAATAATCTTTTTAAATTATGGCAGTTGCCCATCTTGAATCCACACTAAAAATAATGTAAATGTGCATATAAGAATAGTCTCAGTTGAAGCTCTTGAGTGAACACTTAACAGGTTTGTTTTAAAGATGATAGCTACTCATTTTGCCAAAAGACATAAATGAAAGTGAATCACATATAATTTTGATATAATCACACATATAAAATCTAAAAATTAGAGCTTAAGTAAATGAAAACAATATAATTTTCATAAGAAATCCCAGCGATCCTTCAATATTTAGATTCATTTTTCAGTTTAAAGAAATTATTCTAAAAAATGGATGCAGAAAATTACCCTAAAATTTTATATAAATGATTGTATTCTCAGCTTATGTCAGTTAACAAAACAAAGTATAGTTCAAGTTCATCAGATACAAGAGATAAACTTTTGCTTAAAATCTAACTGCTAAAAATCAAAGGCAAAGAAAAAAAACCTTTAAAACAGACAGTTTAAAGTACTGAAAGAAAAGAGTTTCAATCCAGATTTCTTGATTTAGTGAAAATATTTTTCAAGAATGAAGACAGGGCTTCCCTGGTGATCCACTGATTAAAAATCTGCCTTGCAATAATGCAAAGGACATAGGTTCAATCCCTAGTCCAGGAAGATCTTACATGCCTGGGGGCAACTGAGCCCATGCATAACAATTTCTGAGCCTGCTTGCCCACAACTAGAGAAAGACTGTGGGCAGCAACAAAGACCCAGCACAGTCATGAAGAAATAAATAAATAAATATTTGAAAAAAAAAAAAAAAAAACTACCTTAAAAAAAGAGAATGAAGACAAAATAAAACTGTTCTCAAATGAAGGAAAACCAAGAGAATTCATCACCAGCAGAACGGCTTTAAAAATGTTATCCTTCAAGTGTGAAGAAAGCGATACCAGAAGAAAATATGAAACTTAAGGAATAAATAAAGAACAACAGAAATACCTAATACCTATTACAGATAAATTTAACAGACTATTTTGGCAGTCGAAATAAAACCTTAAAACAGTATCTGGAAGAGTTTTCAACTTATGTAGCTGTAATACATATGATGTGCGCTTAGTTGCTCAGTTGTGTCCAACTCCTGCATGGACTATAGCCTGCCAGGCTCCTCTGTCTGTGGGGATTCTCCAGGAAAGAATACTGGAGTGGGTTCCCATGCCCTCCTCCAGGGGATCTTCCCAACCCAGGGATTGAAGCCAGATCTCCCGCATTGTAGGTGGATTCTTTATCGTCTGAGCCAGCAGGGAAGCCCAGGAATACTGGTGTGGGTAGCCTATCCCTTCTCCAGGAAGAGAGTCCCAACCCAGGAATCTAACTGGGGTCTCCTGCATTGCAGGTGGATTCTTTTACCAGCTGAGCTACCAGGGAAGCCTAATACATATGATACTATACCATAAACTGGGGAGAATACTCCACTTGAAGCAGTAAACTATAAATTCTTAGTAAACTGTGAAAAATTAACTATGTATTGATATATTATAATCCCAGTAGCAATCATTAAAGATATACAACAAAATATACTTAAGCTCCTCTGCCAAAATCAATTAAAATGAAATATGAAAAAATCTTCAGGGATTCCCTGGTGGCTCAGTGATGAAGAATTTACCTAAATGCACGAGACATAGGTTCGATCTGTGGTCCCGGAGGATTTCCCATATGCTGAGCAACTGAGTCCACATGCCACAACTACTGAGCCTGTGCTCTAGAGCCTGGGAACTGCAACTGTGCAGCCCACATGCCACAGCTACTGAAGCTTGTGCACCCTAGAGCCTGTGCTCTCAATGGAGGAGGCCACTGGAATAAGAAGTCCATGCACCTCAACTAGCGAGCAGCCCCCGCTCGCTGCAACTAGAGAAAAGCCTGTGCAGCAAAGAGGACTCAGTTCAGATCAGTTCAGTCGCTCAGTTGTGTCCGACTCTTCGCGACCCCATGAATCGCAGCACACCAGGCCTCCCTGTCCATCACCAACTCCCGGAGTTCACTCAAACTCACGTCCATCGAGTCCGTGATGCCATCCAGCCATCTCATCCTCGGTCGTCCCCTTCTCCTCCTGCCCCCAATCCCTCCTAGCATCAGGGTCTTTTCTAATGAGTCAAGTTTTTGTATGTGGTGGACAAAGTATTGGAGTTTCAGCTTTAGCATCATTCCTTCCAAAGAACAACCAGGGCTGATCTCCTTCAGAATGGACTGGTTGGATCTCCTTGCAGTCCAAGGGACTCTTAAGAGTCTTCTCCAACACCACAGTTCAAGAGCATTAATTCTTTGGCACTCAGCTTTCTTCACAGTCCCAACTCTCACATCCATACATGACCACTGGAAAAACCATAGCCTTGACTAGATGGACCTTTGTTGGCAAAGTAATGTCTCTGCTTTTCAACATACTATCTAGGTTGGTCATAACTTTTCTTCCAAGGAGGACTCAACACAGCCAAAAATAAATAAGTAAACACAATTTTTAAAAAAATCTCCAAATAATCTGAAAAGAATGCAGGAAAGAGGTAAAAGAGTAACATAAAAGGGGAAAACAGACAATAAAATGGTAGACCTTAATCTAAACATATCAAAAATTACATTAAATATAAATCATCTAAATACATTAATTAAGAGGTAGAAACTGTCATATTGGATAAAAAACAAGATCCAACTACATGTGGTCCATAAAAAACCTATTTTAAATATAATCATATAGGTAGGTTAAAAGTAACATGATGGAAAAAGATGCATCATGAAAAATGAATCAAAATAAAGACACAGTAGCTACGTAAATATCAGACTATGTGGACTTTAGAGCAAAAGAAATATTAGCAAGGATAAAGAGGGTCAATTATATAATGAAAGAGGGTCAATTCACCAGGAAGACAGAATAATCCTAAGTGTGCATGTACTTAGTAAGAGAGTTTCAAAACATCTGAAGCAAAAACTGATAGAACTGAAAAGAATCAAACAGACAAATTCACAAATAAAATCAGAGATCAACTCCCTTCTCTCAATAATTGACAGAGACAGGAATAGATAACCAGTAAGGATATGGAAGGTGGAAAGATCAGTGGTTGCCTGGGACTTGCCAGGGAAAAAGTGGGAAGGCAGGATTATAAATGGGCACAAAGACATCCTACAGGGTGATGAATACATTCATTATTTTGATTATGCTGGTGTTTTCACCACTGTATATATCCAATTAGTATGTCAAAACCTCATCAAACATTTAAAAATGTGCTGCTTCTTTTGTTTTTTTTTTGTTGTTCAGTCGCTCAACTGGGCACTAAGCCTTGACATGATAGAGAATTAAGAACTGCTACTTTGTTTGCTACCACAAGCCCCATTGGTCACCAGAGTCAAGCTATTAAGGATGTGTCCTTCCGGTGGCAGTCACAAAAGCTGGAAAGTCAGACATATACACAAGCTCCCTGTTCAGAGATACCAGCAATCTGGGACAGGGTACAGGGAGAGCACAAAAATGATGCCCACTGGCCTGCCCAGTCTCTGAAGAAGTTTATAGTCAGACCATAGATGTGTGTTTAATTAGAGGCCTCCCCTCAGGCCACAGTCATGAAGATAAGTTAGTAAGCCTCTTTACAAAGATTGAGGTGTATTTCATGTTGGTTATCTGTGCTGTGCCCTGGAATGGGCTAATCAGTTAACTGTTTCCTCCATTTGTTACAGCCCTATGGGACCTGAGAATGTAAGCCCCAGTGGCCACTAGAGGCAAGTGATCAAAGGATGTGTCCTGGGTGCCAGCTGCAAAACCAGGATGCTAGACATGCATACAAGCCCCCCTCTGAGAGACACTAGTGACCTAGGGCAAGACAGAAAGGTAGGCAAAGATGGCTCCTACTGGCCTCTACATTTTTAGAAAGTATTTCATCACGTCTCTGGATGTGTATTAAACCAGAAGCCTTCTCCCCAAGCCAAAGTTCCAAGATAAGCAAAGGTACTTGTTTCACAGAAATACTGGCAGTGTTTCAATCTTTTACATCCATGCTGTGCCCTAAGGATGGCAGCCAGTTAAGAATGGTTTCTGTATTTGTTACAGTCCTATGGAACCTGTGAACATGAACCTTGCTGCCCATCAGAGGCAGGTGATCAAGGGGGTGTCTCTTGGGCAGCTGCTGCAAAGAACAGGGCACTGGATGTGCACAAGCTCTTCTCAAGGAGATACTGGAGACCTGGAAGAGGCAGAGGGAGAGTGCACGCCTCTGTCTTTGGAGAATATTTCAGTAGGCCCTAGGTATGTGTTAAATGAGATGTCTACCTCTCAGGCCGGTGATGTAAGATAAGCAAATAGGCCTCTTACACAGAAAGACTGAGCACTTTTCACTCAACTACCTTTGCACTGGTCCCTGCAGGGTAGCCAGGCATGAGCACTTAAAGAACTGCTCTTTAGTTCACTATAGCCTTGTGGGTCTTTCAGATGCAAGTCTCGTTGGCTTTCAAATCTGGATATTCTGGGGCTTACCTTGCAGGTGTAGGTCTCAAAAGCTGGGGTGCCAGATGTGAGATTTAAACCTCTCACTCCTCAGTTAGAAGTGCAGATCTGTGAGTTCCCTCCCAACCACTGGTTACTGTACCAGGAGTGGAGTTTATGGTTGGTAAGATTGTGTCTCAGCCTTTTCTACCCATTTCGGTGTGGGTTTTTTCTCATTTGTCTGACGTGTAGGAGTATAGGAGTGGCTCATCTAGTTTTGGAGTTTCATATTCTTCCTTATACAGTTGTAGATTTGGAGTGTCCATGGGAGGAGGTGAGGTCAGGATCCTCCTACATAACCAACTTGACCCAAAACCACTGAATATAATCGAGGGTAAAATTATGTGTCTCAGATTAAAAGTGTTCTGTTCCTGCTGCTGCTGCTGCTGCTGCTGCTGCTGCTGCTAAGTCGCTTCAGTCGTGTCCGACTCTGCGACCCCACAGACGGCAGGCCACCAGGCTCCTCCACTCATGGGATATTCCAGGCAAGAGTACTGGAGTAGGGTGCCATCACCTTCTCTGAAAAGTGCTCTAGGTAAGATCAAAAAGGGCTCTCTAGTAAGAGTACACTAAGGGCATGACTCTTATTCTAAGGAGAATATGGAGTCCTGAACAAGTTAATCCATAGTATGATCTCTCTTTCCTCTTTTCACATCTCTTTTGTCTTCCATGTAGATAAAATCAGATCAGGATGAATAGATTAGCCAGTGGGATGTGGTGGAAAGAAAACAGAGATCCTCTTTGCTCTGATCAAAGCTCAAGTTTTTCTACAAGTACTTTAAAAACTCTATCCATGCTGCTGCTTCTCCAAGTCATTGGCTAGCTATGCAAAATTGGTTACTACAAGCAGCAAGCAACTGTCTTATTCATTGTACACAGAAATGCTGATGATATTAAGGCTGCACAGAAAGGAGATGAGACATATTCAAGTCATACACTACATATTTTTAGTCCTTTTAATGTCCTTCCTGCTTTCCTATGGCTACTCTAAACTTTCTTGGTATTCAGTATGAAAACATTCTTAATCAGCTTGCTACTGAAATTCATTAGCACTCTACTCACTTAAAAACTGCTTAATTTTAGGGCTGTGTATGCTTTGTGATTATTTTTGAACTATTCTAAAACTAAAACTTACAAGTTTAGATCTGTTAGGTATCCTGGGATACAGTATGTGTGAAAGCCATGACAAAACAAAGTTGAAATATGAGCTACTGGCTAGAGTCCAGCCATCTGATGACAGAAATTCAAGCTACAAAAAAACAGCCTCATTCTTTTCTTTGTTTCAACCCACATGGGAATAATATATATTTTACTTCTGCAATACCAACATTTGTGGAAATTTGTGTTCATGAGCAAACAAAAATGAAGCCAAATTTTCTCCTGAATCTCATTTTAATATATTGTAATTTTTCCTCATGATTATTATTTTAAAAGAAAAGCAATTATTCATTATTCTGACTTTTTATCAAAATCAGAAATACGCTTGGCATACGAGACATTTAGTAACCATTCTGTCCATATAACAGGTCTTTCAATAATTAAAAAACAAAACTACAAAGTTAAATGCCAAAATGTATGTAAGCAATTAGAATATATAATGATTTCCAAAAGGGGAGAAATTCCTTAAATGACCAGATAATTTTTACTAACGTACCTAAAGTGTTGCTTCATTTTCCCTGTCACACTGGAAGCCTTAAAGGACAGTTTTATTTAAAGTTACTGCCACATATTAGATTTCATCTGGGTATTAGACATAATTTGACAGTACAAAATATTTTGCCATCATAAAACCGAGGAATATATCTCACAATCCTTTTTCTCTGTCTTACATATGTCATCTTTAATCTCTCCTTCCACATGTCACAAAATAAGATGTTAAAACTAATTCAAAAGATTCAAAAATCTAAAAAGTCAGTGCAATCAATGGAAACTGTCTGGTTTAGTGGCATTTAGTACACTCATGGCCACCCACTCCAGTGTTCTCTCCTGGAGAATCCCAGAGATGGGGGAGCCTGGTGGGCTGCCGTCTATGGGGTCGCACAGAGTCGGACACAACTGAAGCGACTTAGCAGCAGCAGCAGTACACTCATAGTGTTATATAACTACCACCTCTATCTATCTAATTCCAAATATTTTCATCACTCCAAAACAAAAATAAACAAAAAACACCTTGTGGCCATTAAGCAGTCAGTTCTCATTCCCCCAACCCAGCTGCTGGCAACTGACAACCTGCTTTCTATCTCTAGATTTACCTAGATATTTTATACAAATGAAATAATATGCCAATATAAAATAAAAATTTTTGAAAAGCAATCATATAATAAGTGGCCTTTTGTGTCTGGTTTGTTGATGATTTCTATTTTTTTAGTTTATTAAGATTTGTTTTGTAGCCTAACACATGGTCTATCTGGTCTATTCTGGAGAATGTTTGATGTATGCTTGAGAAGAAATGTATCCTGATACTCTTGAGTGAAGTGTTCTATATATGTCTAGCTGATTCATAGAGAGCTAAGTCCTCTGTTTCTTTAATGACCTTCTATCTAGATGTTCTTTTCACCACTGAAACAGAGTTATGAAGTCTCTAACCATTATTGTAAAACGATTTCTCCTTTCAATTCTGTCAATCTTTCTCTCACATATTTTGGAGTCTGTTATTTGGTAGGTGTATATACATGTATTTATCACTGTTATATCTGCTTGATGAACTAACCCTTTTATATATAAAAACGATTTTTTATATAATGTCCTATGGTAAACAATCAGCCTGCCAATGCAGGAGATGCAAGACACATGTGTTCGATACCTGGATTGGGAAGCTGCCCTGGAGTATGAAATGGCAACCCACTCCAGTATTCTTGCCTGGAAAATTCCAAGGACCGAAGAGCCTAGTGGGCTACAGCCAATGGGTTGCACAGAGTCAGACACAACTGAGGGACTGAGCAGGCATGCAACATTCTTCTAAAGTGTGTTTCCTGTGGACAATATATAGGTAGATCATATTTTTTATCTCCTGTCAGTCTCTTTTAACTGGTGAGTTTGCTTTAGATTAAATTGATTATTAATATGGAAGGACTGGCTTCTTCCATCTTGTTATTTGTATGCTATATGTCATGTCTTTTTCATCCCTTCATTTCTCTGATCTTCCCTTCTTTTGTGTTTGATTTTTTTTTCTAGTGTACTATTTTAATTCACTCCTCATTGCCTTTTCTGTATATTTTTTAATTATTTTCTTAGTGGTTAACCTGAGGATTACAATTAACAAATTAATAATCTACTTTGT
>SJYC01058783.1:0-30936 GCA_006408675.1 Madoqua kirkii | reverse complement strand
ACTCCAAAAATGATACTGACTTTTCTATTTTCCTATATATATATACCTTTACAGGTCTTTATCATTAAAAAATTTTCTTTGTATGATTTTGGTTACTATTCAATATACTTTTATTTCAGCCTAAAGGATGCCAGTTAGCAACAAACTTTCTCTGCTTTTACTATCTAGAAATTGTCTTAATTTCGCCTTCTGAGACTCCTATTATGCATATGTTGGTATACTTGCTATTGTCCCACAAGTACCTTAGGCTTTATTCATTTGTATTCATTCTTCTTGCTCTGCTCCTCAGACTGGACATCAACTGATCTATCGCCAAGATTCTGATTATTTAATCTAGCTGCTCAAATCTATATTGAACTCTTTCAGTAAATTTTTTATTTTATCTACTTTTCAGTGCAATAATTTTTAAAATTTTGTAATTATATTTGGCTGCACTGGGTCTCTGCTGCTGAGCACAGGCTTTCTCTAGCTGCAGCAAGCACGGGCTACTCTTAGCTAAGGTACGGTGCACAGGCCTCTCCATTGCTTCTCCTGTTGTGGAGCACAGGCTCTAAGTGTGCAGGCTCAGCAGTTGTGACACACGGGCTTAGTTGCCCCATGGTATGTGGGATCTTCCCAGATCAGGGACTGAACTTGTGGCCCCTGAATTGGCAGGTGGATTCTTAACCACTTCACCATCAGAGAAGCCCTCAGTTCAATAATTCCTACTCAATTCCTTTCTATAATTTTAATTATTTATGAATATTCTCTATGTATTAATACATAATACTCCCTATTTCCTATAGCCCCTTGCCTATCTATGGTTTCCTTTAGCTCTTTGAGCATATTTAGGATAGCTGATTTAAAGTCTTTGTCTGCTAAGTGCAATGCCTGGATTTCCTTGGGGATGGTTTCTATTTCTTTTTTCCCCCTCCTATTCTAATAATTGTTGATAAGCCATGAAATTCTTCAAACTGAAAATTACATTTTTAACACTGCAATGTCGTAATTCTAGAAATCAGATTGTTTTTCCCAGAGTTGACACTGTAACTTGCTGAGGACTATAGTCATCACTTTGTTTAGTGACTTTTCCAAACTATTCTTGCAAAGACTGTATTCTTCCTCATGTGTCATCAGTGAAGTTTCTGCTCTATTATTTAAGCAGCATCAAGTGCTCTCACAGAAATTTCCTTAAATGTTAGATGCAAAAAATAATAACCCAACAAACAAAACATATCCCAGCTATTTTAGTATTTGTAGATTGGCTCTGAGCTAGGGTGCTCTTTTGATGTTTAGCTGCTGCTACTGCTAAGCCACTTTAGTCGTGTCCAACTCTGTGCAACGCCATTGATGGCAGCCCACCAGGCTCCGTTGCCCTTGGATTCTCCTGGCAAGAGCACTGGAGTGGGTTGCCATTTCCTTTTCCAATGCATGAAAGTGAAAAGTTAAAGTGAAGTCGCTCAGTTGTGTCCGACTCCTAGCGACCCCATGGACTGCAGCCTACTAGATTCCTCCGTCCATGGGATTTGCCAGGCAAGAGTACTGGAGTGGGCTGCCACTGCCTTCTCCATGATGTTTAGCTATAACTCCATCTTAACTTATCTCCACTTCCATGGAGCACAACTATCAACAAGAAATACAAGGCCACTCAAGTCTTTTCCAAGTATGCATCAGGCCCTGAGCATCACTTTGGATTCCCTAGGCAGTAGCCTTTCAAAGCTCTTATTCCCTGTAATGTCTTTATTCTCATCCTCCTCCTTCCTAAGCTTTTTAGTCTGTCTACTGCTGGTCCTATCTGCTGTCTCTTGGCCTGATGGGTTATAGGTGGTATACATGTTTTTAAATTTTTAAAATAGATGACATTTTGAGGTGGATGAAACAAAAGGCAAATTTTTGTGCTGGTAGCTCAGTAAACTATCAGATGAGTTAAAAGGCACACCCACTTTTAAAAAACAAAACTGTATACACTGTTCTTCACTGAACTCCCCATCACTTGTAAGCCACAAATGGAATGTAGGTTGCCATTCTCATGACTGCTGCTAAGCTGGGAAATAGGGCATGGTAGGCAGGTAAGCAAAAGGTCACAACACTTTCTTTCCAAAATTTATTGGCTTCTTTCTTCATTAAACATTACCCTGGTTGCTAAAACTATTTTTTATTAGATTTCAGTGATCTAAAAAGTTGATTTTGTCCATTTTGGGCAGCACAATGATTTGCTTCAGAGAAAGAACTGATTTTTTTACTGAAGAAAATGACAGAGTCATTTTTCCCACCATGTCTCCCAAAAGCATTTGCAAATTTTACTTTTAACTTACAATATTAAGCCTTTTATTTCCTTTCCTCACATCTCATTTCTTCAGGATGATTCATCTAGATGAGACATCCTTTCCTCTGTTCTTCAAAACTTTTATTCAAACTTAAAAGTATTCTCTAAAAACCATTCTCTAAACTTCCAGGTTGAGTTAAGTGCCCCTTACTTACACTGCCATAGCACCTATTCTTTAACAAATCATCACATTCCTGAAATTACCTGTTCTATCTCTGTCTATCCCACCAAAGAGCAACTTGACAGCAGTCACACCTGTAATGCAATGCCTTCAGGAATAGTTTTATAACAAGCAATGAATCTGAACCAGAGGGGTATAATCTCAACATTTTAGATTATAGGTTCCTCTTTTCTACTCCTAAAGCCTAGCATAATGCCTAACATCCAGCAGCTGCACAGTGAATATAATTATTGCATGGACTTACATAGTTTAGGCGATACAGAGAAACAAAGAGGCATATAATGAAATAAATACCACAATCTTATTTTTCACTGTAGCAACTTACGTTCTGGTTGTTTTTCATTGGGTGTTATGGATCGCACAAAATCTTGTGGTGTCATAAACACTTCAGATTCACCATGCTCACTGATTACTTTCAAGGTGGCAAAATAGCGGAAGATTTTATCTGGTGTGGAATATGCACGAATCCTATTCTCATATTCCATCACCTAAAATTAGAAATTCAGAAAGTGTTACTGTATTAAGCAATTCTAATTTTCACGTATTTTCTCTTACTTGGGAGAAATTTTATACCAATTTTCCTATAGCTGTTTTTTTTAATATTAGAAATCACTTGTGTCTCAAAAACCTATGATATACTATTCATACTTCAGTTGAAGCAATGATTGTATAAGTTTTGTTTAGAATGTTTTTTAAGGTTTTTTTTTAGTTGGAGGATGATTGCTTTATAATGTTGGTTGGTTTCTGCTGTGCAGCATCACAAATCAGTCATAACTCTCTCCATACACACACACACACACACACACACACACACACATATGTAAATCCCCTCCCTTTTAAAACAACTTTATTTAAATTTTGGCTGTATTGGGTCTTCATTACTGCATGAGAGCCTTCTCTAGTTGCTGCCAGTGAAAGTAATCTCAGCTCTAGGGTGTGCAGGCTCAGCAGTTGTATAAGCCCACAGGCTTAGTTGCCCTAAGGCATGTGGAATAGTCCTGGACCAGCGATTGACTGGTGTCCCCTGCAATCCAAGGTGGATTCTTAACCACTGGGCCACCAGGGAAGCCTTAGAAGTTTTTGAATAGTTTCCTAATTTCCTAAATCACTGAAAGCAAGCAAAAGAAAAATGTCATACAAGATTCAAAAAGTCTCAGTCAAAGGCTCCATACACATGAGAGCCTATCATTTTTTAAATATCAAGTTTTCTAGAAGGGACAGTTTTACTTTCATGCAATTTCCTGAATTCTAAAACAAAACAGACATGGGACTTTCACAGATCTGAACAACTCTTTCAAATACAAAGTACATTAAACAACAGCATAAAAAATAAAATTATATATCACAGAAACTCAATTATTAACATGTCTGAAGCAAAGACTTTTACTTTGGACTGAAACATTAGACTTCCAGAGAACATTTAAATATAGCATATTTAGAAAAGAGTAGATGTGGGAAGAACACAAGAAAATATTTGAATAGGAACAAAATTATATATGGCATACATTTAACTAAAAGAGTATAACATTAACATAAAAGCTAATATAAAAGTTTGTTAATATAAAAGTCCATCTCCTTCTGTAGCCCCCAAGACCCCATCTGTACATGAAACATACAAAAATACTGTTATCTTTTGCATAATATTCTTGTACAACCTATATAGTACTTTGGTGAAAAGATTTCTCTCATACATGAATTTTATATGTTGAGATAAACAATACTAAATAGTATCTTATAAATAACTGGCTAGAAAATATGTGAAGGCAATATGATCAATTATTGGATTATTATTTAGATCCATACAATATGGATCTAAATCCATATTGTAAAGTAATTATTCTTCAAATAAAAATTTAAAAAATCTATCAGTGAATTCAATGTCTATAAAAAAATATTAGTCAATGTCTGTATTTTTAAAAAAATTATTAATATTTTAATTTGCTTTATTAACAAAGCTATTACTGTAACTGTCATTTCTGGCTAGATGGTCACTTTGATGTCACTGAGAGCAGCTGGTTAACAATGAACTCAATTCCATTACCAGATGTGCTTTCAGTCACCAAGAAAGGAATGCTAATTTGTAACTATACGTGACAGGAATCTTTCTAAAGCTAATTTGCATTAACATCTGAATACTGATTTCAGAAAATTTTTCAATAGATTTGGCACATGGCAGACACACTAAGCATTTCCTCAGCAGCCTTTCAACCCCTTAGCAGCCTTGAAACTTAGCTACAAGTCTTAAACCAAAGGCATTTTATATTTTACTTCATCTGCTGGGTCATACCAGTTACAAAACAAAAATAATCAGCTTGCAATATTTAGGGTATAAGCTACAGCTACTGTCAAAGATGGCTTTGTCAACTAAAATGTTAAGTCAATCATATGTAAGATAAAGGCAGAAAAAGAACTACTTAAAAGTCAATGATTTACAGATGAAAATCAGATCCTTCATTGTTACCCAAAAAATACACTGCTGAATATTACTGATTAATTTTAGTTTGAAATAATAGGTAAAGTAACAGACTTCTTGCATTTCCACATTTTTAGAGTTTAATATAGATATATGGTATAGTATATTTTTTGGTTTTTTCACTTAGCAATCTAGCTTTTTTTAAACATTTATTAAATTTGTTACAATATTGTTTCTTCTCCAAAAGGCATGTGAAAAGATGCTCAACACTGCTAAGTATCAGAGAAATGCAAACTAAAACTATAATGAGGGCCTGACACCAGTCAGAACGGTCATCATCAAAAAGTCCACAAACAATAAATGCTGGAGAGGGTGTAGTAAAAAGAGAATCCTCCCACACTGTTGATGGGACTGTAAATTGGTACAGGCACTACAGAGAACAATATGGAGGTCCCTTAAAAAACTAAAAATAGAGCTACCACATGATCCAGCAATTCCACTTCTGAGCATATATCTGGAGAAAAACATCATTTGAAAAAATCCATGTATCCCAGTGTTCAATGCAGTACTGTTTACAATAGCCAAAAGATAGAAGCAAACTAAATATCTAGTAATAGATGAATAGATATGTGGTACATATATTCAAGGGAATATTACTCAGCCATTAAAAAGAATGAAATAATGCCATTTATAGCAACACAGATGGACCTGGAGTTTATCATATGAAGTAAAGTAAGTCAGAAGGACAAATATCATATGATATTGGCTTATGTGTGAATTTAGGTAAATGATACAAATGAACTTATGTGCAAAATAGAAATAGACTCATAGACTTAAGAGAACAAACACATGGTGAGGGAAGGGACAGACTCAGAGTTTGGGACTGACATGTATACACTGCTTATTTAAAATAGATAATGAATAAGGAATACTGTATAGCACAGGGAATTCTGCTCAATATTCTATAATAACCTAAATGGAAAAAGAATTTGAAATAGATATTTGCATGTGTAAACTGGATCACAGTGCTGTACACCTGAAATTAACATAATATTGCTAATCAAATATACTCCAATGTAAAATAAGAAGTTTTTTTGGAAGAAGACAGATAACAGTACTGAGGAGGGTATTGAGAAAAGCAGACACTTCTGCACTGCTGGTGGAAATGTTAAACTGATTCAGTCACTATGGAAAACATTATGGAGGTTCTTCAAGAAATTAAAAAAGAACTACCATATGACCCAACAATCCAGCTCTGGAATATATAACCAAAGGAAATGGAATCAGCATCTTAAAGCAGTATCTGTATTTCATGTTCATTGCAGCTTTGTTCACAACAGCCAAGGTATAGAAAAAATCTATGTGCCCATCATGGAATCTCAAGGGACTCCAAAGAACCAACATAATTTTGAAAGAATAACAAAGTTGGAGGACTCTAACTTTCTGATTTCAAAACTTATTACAGTCATAAGAAGAATGTGGTATTGGCATAAAGACAGGCATATACACCAAACAAACAGAAAAGAAAGCCCAGAAATAACCCTCATATATATCATCAAATGATTTTTGACAAGAGTGCCAAAATCATTCAGTGGAGAAAGGACAGTCTTTTTGGCAAATAGTGTTGGGAAAACAGAATATCCACATACAAAACAAAAAATATACAAAAAAATGAAGTTGGGGGTGTCCCTGGTGGTCCAGTGGTTAAGACTTCCAACTCCACTGCAGTGGGCACGGGTTTGATCCCTAGTCAGGGAAGTTCTGTACGCTGTAGGATGCAGCCAAAAAAGATAAAAAAAAACAAGAAAACTTAAAAAAAAAAAAGATGAAGTTGCACCCTTATCTAACTCCATATTCAAAAATTAACACACAGTGAATCAAAGACCAAAATCAAAGATCTAAAACTAGAAAACTCTTAGAAGAAAACGTAGAATAAAGCTTCAAGACACTAGATTTAGCAGTGCTTTCCTGGATGTGATGCCAAAAGCATATGCAACAATAGGAAAAAAAGAAAGACTTCATGGGTGTACCTATGGCTGATTATTGTTGTTTGGCAGAAAACCACAAAATTCTGTAAAGCAATTATCCTTCAATTAAAAAAATTAAGTGGCCAAAAGAGAAGGTACCATATGTAATTAAAAAACACTTGCTGTACATCAAACAATAATATCAATAGAGTAAAAAGGTAATCCACAGGAATTAGCAATCAGATCATATAGAAAACTACTAAAACTCTATTAAATAAAATTTTAAAATGGGCAAAGGATGTGAACAGACATTTCTCTCCAAAGAAGATATACAAATAGCCAAAAAGCACTTGAAAAAATGCTCAACATCATTGATCATCAGGGAAATGCAAATAAAAACTACACCAAGATACTACCTCAGATCTATTAGGATGGCTAATAACAAAAAACCAAAAATAACAAGTGTTAGCAAAGATGTCGTAAAAGAGGAACCCTTGCTGGTGGGAACGTCAAATGGTGCAGCACTGCCAAAAATAGTGCTTCCATAAAAACAAGCACTACCATAAAAAAAAAAACTGAAAATAGAATTACCATATGATAATGCAATTTCACTTCTGGGTATATACCCCAAAGAATGAAAAGCAAGGTCTCAAAGAGATATGTGTATACCCATGTTCAGAGCATCATTATTTACAATAGCTAAAATGTGGAAGCAACCTAAATATCCATAAACAGATGAATGGATAAATAAAACATGGTATATACATACAGTGGAATACTACTCAGTCCTAAGAAATTCTGACATATGCTTCACTGTGATAACCCTTGAGAACTAGGTGCAATAAGCCAATTACAAAAATACAAATACTATACGTATCCACTTGCATGAAGTTTTCTTTCTTAGGTATTCAAAAATCACAGAAAGTGGAATGGTGGCTCCTAGGGGTATCAGGGAGAGGGGATAGTAGGGAGCTATGCTTAATGGGTATAGATTTTCAGTGTTATAAGAGGAAACATTTATGAAGATGGATGGTGGTGATGGTTGCACAATATTATGAATGTTTTTATTACCACTATACCGTACACTCAAAATTGGTTAAGATGGTAAATGTTACGGTATATGTGTTTACCACAAACAATACTGGAAGAAAAAGAAAAGAGACCTTGGGGGAGTACTGAAAGAGCTAACGGAAAAATATATGAAAAATATTTAAAAGATATACAGGATGCATTGCAAGGATTCAAAAGAAAAGAAAGGATATTTTAAAAGAATTCCAAAAGGAAAGAAATGACAGTGAATCAGTACTGAAGCAATGTGTAAGAATTTTTCAGAATTGAGAACTTGAGGTTTCAAAAGGGACAGTAAAATTAAAACTAAAAAAGTAAAACAAAGCTAAATAAAATAAAAGAGAGAGGCATGCACAAACTAACAACAATAGTATGCCATGAACTAAGTGATATGACTGTCCTAGATCTTTGTACTTGAGAATTTTTAAAAATTAAAGTAAAACACACAAGACAATAGGCCATGCACAGGAATAAAAACAAATTCAGGACACTTGTTTACATCTGAAGAGGAAGAGAGAAAAATGAGGTTAGGAGAGTACATAACAATGTATTTTTTATATTCACTGTTTCTTCTTACAAAAAAAGGAAAACACAAAAAACTAATATTGCCAAATGTTAAAACCTGATAAAAATGAGTGTGGGTACATGTATATTTATTATAGTAGTCTCTATTTTTCCCACTGGGTATTTAAAATATTACAGAAAACTCAAGAGAATATAAAAGAACATAAGCAAAAAGTTTACATGAAAGTGATGGCTCAGAGGTAAAGAATCGGCCTGCAATGTAGGAGACATGAGAGGTGGGAAGATCCCCAGAAGAGGAAATGGCAACCTTCTCCAGTATTCCTGCCTAGAAAACCCCATGGACAGAGGAGCTTGGTGGGCTACAGGCCACGGGGTCACAAAGACTGAGCCACGGGCATGACTGAGCTACTGAGCATGCAGGCATGATGATATCAAAGGCAGCATGTAAAGACGGTAGGAGTTTGCTATTCCAGGGCAAAAATCTGAATAGGATAATATCTAGAAAAAAGTGCATGATCAAAAATGAAGCTTATTATTTTTTAATTGAAAGATAATTGCTTCACAATATTATGCTGGTTTCTGCCCTATGTCAACATGAATCAGCCACAGGTATACCTATTCCTCTTCCTCTTGAACCTCCATCCCACCTTCCACCCCATCCCACCTTGATGAAAGGTTGTCACAGAGCCCGGTCTGAGTTCCCTGAGTAATACAGCAACTTCCCACTGGCTACCTGTTTTGCAGATGGTAATGCACATGTTTCCATGCTACCCTCTCCATTCTCCCACTCCCTACTTTCCCTCTCCCTGTATCCACAGTCTGTTCTCTATGTCTGTGTCTCCACTGAAACTGAAAGTGTTAGTCACTCAGTCATGTCCAGTTCTTTGCAACCCCGTGGACTATAGCCCTCCAGGCTCCTCTGTCCATGGAATTTTTCAGGCAAGAATACTGGAGTGGGTTGCCATTCCCTTCTCAAGGGGATCTTCCCTACCCAGGGATCAAACTCAGGTCTCCCACAATGTGGGCAGATTCTTTTTCTTTACCATCTGAACCACCAGGGAAGCCACCAACGGAAGTCTTCATTGCTGCCCTGCAAATATGTCATCAGTACCACTGTTCTAGATTCCAAATATATGCACTGCTGCTACTACTACTACTACTAAGTCGCTTCAGTCGTGTCCAACTCTGTGCGATCCCATAGACAGCAGCCCACCAGGCTCCCCCGTCCCTGGGATTCTCCAGGCATTAATATATGATATCTGTTTCTTTCTGACTTACTTCAACCTGTATAATAGGTTTTAGGTTCATCCATCTTATTAGAACTGACTCAATGCATTCCTTATTATGGCTGAGTAATATTCCATTGTATATATGTACTACAACTAAAAATGAAGCTTATAATTTAATGAGAGAAGAATCTTCAACATGTCTATATATAGACTATGTAAAAGAATGAATAACAAAGAGTAACTAAAAAAAGGGATAGAGAAAGAATAAGTGTTTAAATAGGTTTGTGGGGACAAAATGACAAATGGGATGATTGCCTATTCACTGAGACTTTAGTAAAAGACTATATTTCAGATTTAGATTAAAAAGGGTTTATAGCTTTGGGAGTTACCAACTAAGTAAACGATACTGATAGCTTTTATTTTTTCTGTGAAGTATAGGGTATAGTCAACTCAATTGCTAAGTACAAAGTAGAAGCAGAAAATGGAAGATTCAAAAACAAATGTTTATTTGGGTCATTTTAGCCCTACATTATAAAATGTAACATTTGACTATAAATGAAACTGCTGGTGGCAAGATAAATTTGAACTTTCCTTAAGTTCACTCCGGGCAAAAGATTAAATAAATGTATCATTTTGGAAACATGTCATGATGGATAATTAACCTGTAATGCATAAATTCTGTTCAAATTCACTTTAACCAGAAGTGTATTTGGGGAATGATTTATTTAAGAGCTAACTCCAAGTAAACAGAAGATTGAAATTCTCAAAGCAACTATTCTTGCTTGCAATTATACATGTTCCCTAGCACACATAAAGTAACTCAAATTATCTTGTATTGATTAGTTATATTTTTTAGCAAGTAAAGTTAGTTTTTTGAATTCCAATGTCAACATGCAAAATGTCTAAGAAATTCAGCCTTTTGACTTTTCATCACATGTCTGCTGAATTCAAACACTCACCATCACAGGGATTACTAGAGGGAGCTAAAACTTTTCACAGGTAAAGCTATATACAGCAACATACTTTGTTAAAGATTTTAAATGCTAAAGTTATGTAAAGTTTATGCTGTCCTCAAAAAGTAGTTGATTTGTAGACCTGCATCATAGATCAGTATATCACAGACTCAACTTCACGTATATGAGAACATTCAGCCAGCATGAGAAAGATCCAAAAACCAATGATCACCTTACGTAGTTGAATTGAAGAACAAAGAAAAGATATATTAATCTTGATTACAAATCCTATATTCTTCTCACTACCCCAATTAATTTCACATTCAAAGAATACATTTGCCTTAGAACATGATGGAAAATTGCAAAGAAATGAATCATTTCAAAGAGAATATAAATCATTTGAAATATCTGATAAAAGACTCAACAGCATTATTCTAAAATATAATGAACTATAGTTCTAATTAATTTATAAGACTGTGTTCCATACTTTTCTATCTCTGAATCCAGAACGTTTCTTCTTTTTCTCTTCTGGATAGGGCTCAAGACAAACACCTGCAGCCTTTTTTTCAGCATTACAATCTTCCCCTTCCTCTTTACTCTTCCCTTTATCACCAAGTTCACTCTTGATGTTGTTTGCAGATGGTGGAGATTCTGCAAGGGCCCTGGATATGCAAAAAACAAAAATTAAAAATCTATCAATCAAGAAGGTCCGTTATATTAAACAAATAAAGATTCTCAGGTAGAGCTTAGCAAGAGTAACAGCAATGAAATTCATTAAAAGTTCTACAAGAAAAGGTTGCTCAAAAAATTAAAAATAGAACTAACATAAAACCCAGCAATTCCACTTATGATTATATATCCAAAAGAACTGAAAGTAGGGTCATGAGATTTTTGCATTCATGTTAATAGCAGCATCACTCATAATAGCTAAAACATGGAAACAACTGAGATATATACTGATAGATAAAATGGATAAAAGAAATATGGTATACTCATATAATAGAATATTAAGCCAGAAATCAATGCCTTTTCCATAAAAGAGACAACTGGAAGAACAGAAGTACACACAGGAATAGGATGGCCAGTTAACACTCACTTTTTCCACAAAAGACCACTACTTGCAGTTACTGCAGATGCTCCAAGAAAAGCCACCATCATTAGCCGTCGCCTGATCTGGGTGGGCTGTGATCCTCCATGGTACCATCGAGAGCCCACTGCCAGCTCTGCCAATGCAGAAAGTGATTTAAGACGAAACATCCTATGGACAAAAAGTAGAAATATTGTTCCTAGCAAATGGCAGTGACAGTGATGTGATGATAATAACAGTATTAAAGCCAATAAACACTAGAAATGTAATGGCAGACAGTATTCTAAACACTTGACAATATCATGTATTATCCCATTAAATCCTCAGAACAATCAAATGAGACAAATACTACGACCCATAAACCTGATATATCAGTCAAGGTACAATTAGAAGAAACCACATGGTAATTTGAACAGGGAAAGTTTAATATAAAGCATTATTAATTACAATAGGCAAAGTACTAAGGGGTAGAGACTTCAGATATAGGGAGCGGTCACTACTTACAGGGCTATTTCAGAGTAACAAAAAAGGAATATATCTGTAAAGGGGCCACTCTCAATTGGGCTGAGATCAGACACTGTGGTGAGGACACAGCTGTGGATGTCTGAGAAATTTGCTAAGTGCTATACCAAAAGAACTCACTGTAAAGCCATCCACAAGTGACTGAAGGAGAAACGGGCATTTCTTCTGGATTACATGTCTTTTTGTAGTGGCAATTCATTTAAATCACAAAAAGTAACCATGCCTCTCCTTTTTTATTTTCTCAAAGCATAGTTTACTTCTTCCTGATTTAAATTATCTTGTACTTTGTACATATACTCACATATTCACATAATTGTAACATACATAAGTTTGCCCCATCTTCAACACACACAGTTGGTTCTGAGATTCCTTTAAGGTCAAAATTACTCTTTACCTTTCTGAAAACAGTCTAACACAGTGGTTGTTACATTATAACTGCTTAAAATATTTAACAATTTTACTTTAATGTGAAAAATGTCAAGTTACAAATGACACAACTACTGGCTCTGTACATTTAAGTACATTTCTCAGCCCCAATATATTATGTCTTTTGTTGTTTGGGTCCAAGTCAAGTTAGACTATTTAGCTGTCTCCTTGAGCTGGTTATTGACTCTTCTCTGAGATCAATACCTATAATCTCAAAGTATATCTTTCTCCTAGCCTCCTTCATTCAACCTAGCTCCAACATCAAAGTTGGAGCTAAACCTTGCCCTTACAGATAAAGGGGAAATAGTTTTTTCTATGTCATATCACCTAAGCTTCAGCAACACAATTCTTACATCCCTTACTATCCTAGAAGTCACCTCATTTTATTGCACATAATCTAGCAAATTCCAGCACCAAGGAGATTGTCCTTTTGTTTTCTTCCTGTCAGTCAACTTCCAATTCATTTTTAAATTAACATTTTGCAAACCCACAAGTGCATTCATACACAGCATTGTCTATAAAAAAAACAAGCATAACTAAAATACTCATATCTGGTGAAAACATTATTCATTACTGACAACAGTAAGAAAAGGGCACTTGAAAGTTTTCAATGTGAAAGACAAATAACAACCAATTCAAACGCTGGGCCAGGGATTTCCCCGGCAGTCCAGTGGTTAAGGTTCTGTGCTCTCACTTCTGAAGGCCTGGGTCCAATCTCTGATTGGGGAACTAAGGTCGCACAAGCTGTGCAGCACGGCCAAAAAAAAAAAAAAATCTAACAACGTAGGAGATGTGGAAAACAAACAGGAAAAAAACTAAAATAATAACAGCATTAAGTAACATAGGAATCCAATGACTCAACATCTAGTCTCAACTCTACTACTAAACAGCTGTGCACAAAGCAAGCTCATCTCTCCTCCCGAAAGAAGAGTTTATCTACTGATGAGACAACTGCCTACAGGAGTTTTAGGGTTTTCTTTCTCTCTTTCATGTTCTCATGCCTCTGGTGAAAAATGGTAACACAAAATTTAATCTATTTTAGTTAGGGGGAGAGACTAAAACAGTATATACATGGTTCAAAACTAGCTTTGAGAACCCATTTCTGTATGCTGTGGCTTCAGAGGATTTTAAACATTGGAGGTCCTGAGTTATAGGAACATTCTACTTACATTTGGCATTGTAATTCAAATGTTACTGTCTACACCTCATTTCACCATTGATTTTAATCTCATTCTCCAAAGTACACATCAAAATAAATATCTATTCATCTTTTCTAGTGTAATTTCCAAAGATGCCAAGTAAACTTGAGGGAAAAAATTATCTCACTGAGAACAGACTATTATAATTTAATTCCCAGCTTTGTATTGAAGAAGTGGTATAACTGGTTGAATGTGCTAATTTTTGATAAGAGACCATTTAAACAGATTTAAGGAGATTCACTTTCTGGAAAACTGAATAGGCCAATTGGCAGCAGTTATGCAGTAATGAAGATTAACATGCACATTTATGACATGGATTAAATAAAATCAAAATCAGTGCATTTTTCTCTGCCGGAAGAGTCCTCATCCTTTTCCAAAAAGAACCATGCCTCTAAAAAATAGCTTTTATGTGAACTGAAAAAAGATGAAGAGGTATTTCTAATCAAGAAATGTCAGGGGAAGCAAGTAAAAGACAATTCTGTTACGAAGAAAAGCATTATCCATGCAACAAGAAACAGAACAAGTTAGTTAAAAACAAACAACAAAAACCTGTAACAGTATAACATTGCTGTTTCCATATCTATATTTTTAAACTATTATGCTTAAAGTATCCCTTTCAGTAAATTTCAAAGGGGCACAGAACCAGAAAAAATCACTTAATTAAACATCCCTATTTTACAGGTGAAGGAACAAAGATCCAGATAAGTTATGCAGTTTACTCATAGCTAATTAGTACAAAAACCTACAGTAGATCCTAAAACTCATGATTCCCAAATAAGCAACCCAAGGAAGGGGAATCACTTTAATTAACTGTTCACAGCAAAATAAATATAACAGCCACACTTCAAAAGGAGATCAAGTGTCCAACCATAGAAAGAGAAACAATTTTATAATAGACTACAATGTAATACAAATATTAAAATTATAACCCTTGCAGCTGCTGCTGCTAAGTCACTTCAGTCGTGTCTGACTCTGTGCGACTCCATAGATAGCAGCCCACCAGGCTCCCCTGTCCCTGGGATTCTTCCAGGCAAGAACACTGGAGTGGGCTGCCATTTCCTTCTCCAGTGTATCAAAGTGAAAAGTCAAAGTGGTCTCTCAGTGGTGTCTGACTCTTCGCGACCCCATGGACTGCAGGCTACCAGGCTCCTCCACCCATGGGATTTTCCAGGCAAGAGTACTGGAATGGGGTGCCATTGCCTTCTTAATTAACTGTTCACAGCAAAATAAATATAACAGCCACACTTCAAAAGGAGATCAAGTGTCCAACTATAGAAAGACAAACAATTTTAAAATAATAGACTACAACGTAATACAAACATTAAAATTATAACCATTAGAAAGAATTAAATATTATTTCACAAGCCAACAGAAAGCTGTGCTAAAGATATAAAAAGACAGTTGGAAAAAGAAATAAACATGGCTCTGTAAGCTATGAAAAGATACTTAATATCATGCATAGTAAAAGAATGCAAATTAAAAACATACTGAGGGCTTCCCTAGTGGTCTAGTGGTTTAGAATCCATCTGCCAATGCAGGGGACATGGGTTTGATCCCTAGTCCAGGAAGATCCCACATGCCATGGAGCAATTAAGCCAGTGTATCACAAACTAAGCCCATGCCCTGCAACTACTGGAGCCTGGGTGCCTAGAGCCTGTGCTTCGCAACAAGAGAAGCCACCTCAATAAGAAGCCCATGCATCACAACAAGAGTGACCCTCATTTGCAGCTAGAGAAAGCCTGCATGCAGCAACGACGAACCAGCACAGCCATAAATAAAATAAATAAGTCCTTAAAAAAAAATATATATATATATATACTGACATTCACTCATTATGCTGGCAAAACCCAGGCATTTGAAAACATACTTGCTAGCAGTGCTATAGAAATGGCACTACTGAGGAATGAATGTGTAAATTGGTACAATCTATGGAGGGCAATTTGGTAATATCCATCAAAATCACTCAAATAAGTTGCATACAATGACACAGCAATTCCACTTCTGATTTAATACACTACTGATACACTTGCACACCTCTGAAATTGCACATATAGACAGTCATTCATTGCATCATAACTGTAACAAACCCGCCTCTTTGTGACCTCATGGACTATAGCCTGCCAGGCTCCTTTGTCCATGGAACTCCCCAGGCAAGAATACTGGAGCGGGGGAACCACTTCCTTCTCCAGGGAATCCTTCCAACCCGGTGAGCAAATCTGTGTCTCCTGCACTGAGGCAGATTCTTTACCATCTGAGCCACCAGAAAAGTCCATGAAACAAACAGCAAAAGACTAAAAATCACCCCAAAGAGAATCAAGAGAGAACTGCTTAAACTATGATAATATACACAAGGCAATAAAACATAGAGATTAAAAGAAAAAGAAAAAAGCTATGTACATATTTGAAAAGATCTTTAAAACATACTGTTATGTTACTAAAGCAAAGTGTGGGATAGCATATGTAGTACACTACCATTTATGTAAAAAGAGGGGAAATAAGAATTATATTTGTATATTCTTAAATCTGGAAGGGCACGCCAATAGTGTGTGTCCTATACCAATATGAATAAAAGTAATACCAATAGTGCTGTCAGGGTTGAAAAATGGATAAGATATCAGATGGAGATTTTTATGACATAGCATTTCATCTTTAAAACTATGCTTATGTATTCATCTAGACAAAGAATATTTCAAACAAGCATTTTCACTGAAGTTTAAAGACAGAATACAAGGTAATATGTTCATGCCAATAAAATAATGTATAATATATGTGCAGCTTTTTAACTTAGGAAAAATATTTAGATGGTGCACATAAAACTTAATGATTACTCTGGGGAAAGAGTTTACTTAAACTTTCTCATTCAGAGAAAAGTAAAGGCAGGCCAAGGTTGATGTTTTGTCATTTACCAGCCCTATGAACGGGCTGAGGCCAAATAATGCCTCAGAAAACAACCTAGTGAGTGAGGTCTGCTCAGTTATGTCTGACTCTTCATGACCTCATGGACTTAAGCCTGCCACACTCCCATAGGATTTCTCAGGCAAGAATACGAGAATGGTTGCCATTTCCTTCTCCAGGGGAATCGTCCTAACCCCGGGTAGGGATCACACCTAAGTCTCCCACATTGTAGGCAGACCACCTTAAAGGGCCCCTAAGCTTATTTAACTTATATGCAGAGTACATCATGAGAAACACTGGGCTGGAAGAAGCACAAGCTGGAATCAAGATTGCCGGGAGAAATATCAATAACCTCAGATATGCAGATGACACCACCCTTATGGCAGAAAGTGAAGAGGAACTAAAAAGCCTCTTGATGAAAGTGAAAGAGGTGAGTGAAAAAGTTGGCTTAAAGCTCAACATTCAGAAAACGAAGATGATGGCATTTGGTTCCATCACTTCATGGGAAATAGATCTGGAAACAGGGGAAACACTGTCAAGACTTTATTTTGGGGGGCTCCAAAATCACTGCAGATGGTGACTGCAGCCATGAAATTAAAAGACGCTTACTCCTTGGAAGGAAAGTTATGATCAACCTAGATAGCATATTAAAAAGCCAGAGATATTACTTTGCCAACAAATGTCCATCTAGTCAAGGCTATGGTTTTTCCAGTGGTCATGTATGGATGCGAGAGGTGGACTGTGAAGAAAGCTAAGTGCCAAAGAATTGATGCTTTTGAACTATGGTGCTGGAGAAGACTCTTGAGAGTCCCTTGGACTGCAAGGAGATCCAACCAGTTCATCCTAAAGGAGACCAGTCCTGAGTGTTCACTGGAAGGACTGATTCTGAGGCTGAAACTCCAATACTTTGGCCACCTCATGCGAAGAGTTGACTCACTGGAAAAGACTCTGATGCTGGGAGGGACTTGGGGAAGGAGAAAAAGGGGATGACAGAGGATGAGATGGCTGGATGGCATCACTGACTTGATGCACGTAAGTTTAGGTGAACTCTGGGAGTTGGTGATGGACAGGGAGGCCTGGCGTGCTGAGATTCATGGGGTCGCAAAGAGTCGGACATGACTGAGCGACTGAACTGAACTGAACTGAAGCTTTAACTCCCTGTATTGACTCCCTATATTATGGCAAATTTCCCCAGTAAGATAAGACTTACTTAAATCAAATTCACATCCCAATACTCTGATTACTGACACATCCTGATTCAACTTATTAAACTATTAGGATTCCAGACTTTATCCTGAGTCTGACTTAAAATACCTGCTTACACTCTATGTTATGCTCCTGGTATTTAGTACCTCTGACAACTGCACATTTAAAGAACAACTGCTTGGCTCTTGCACTCCAGACACTGGCCTACATAAATCTCTTTTGTACTATTTCTGTTTGTCACTCAGCACTACTGTTAAAAGCAATATCTGATAATACTAAGGCCAAGATATATTTCTAAGACCCATCTATACTTGGCAATCAATAAAACTCAGACCTCAACTAAAACCTCAGCTTTTAAAGTGTTTAGTTTACATGAACTAAGATTCTGAGAAAACAAGGACTAAGTGTTCTTTATATCTGTATTTCTAGACTTTAATACAGTATCTGTCACAGCTAGTTTATACAGGTGATGGTCCAGCGAACTCCATGAACCTGGAAATACAGCTGCTCTCTGAGAACTACAATGCAAAATCAGCAATATCTCGAGTACTCACAACTTTATAGTCATCTGAATGGCAGCTGTATACTAACCACAGAATCGGATTCAGTAGGTCATCAGAGCCTCAGTCATTAAGTATCTTAATTATACACTTAACTCTCCTTTATTCTATTTCTATGATCGCTTAAATTGAAGAAAGTAGGGAAAACCACTAGACCATTCAGGTATGACCTAAATCAAATCCCTTACAATTATACAGTGGAAGTGACAAACAGATTCAAGGGAATAGACCTGATAGACAGTGCCTGAAGAACTATGGATGGAGGTTCATGACATTGTACAGGAGGCAGTGATCAAACCATCTCTAAGAAAAAGAAATGCAAAGAGGCAAAACGGTTGTTTCAGGAGGCCTTACAAATAACTCTGAAGAGAACTGAAAGGCAGAGAAAAGGAAAGATATACCCATTTGAATGCAGTGTTCCAAAGAACAGCAAGGAGAGTTAAGAAAGCCTTTCTCAGTGATCAATGCAAAGAAATAGGGAAAAACAACAGAATGAAAAAGACTAGAGATCTCTTCAAGAAAATTAGAGATACCAAGGGAACATTTCATGCAAAGATGGGCACAATAAAGGACAGAAATGGTATGGACCTAACAGAAACAGAAGATATTAAGAAGAGGTGGCAAGAATACACAGAAAACTATACAGAAAAGATCTTCACGACCCAGATAATCACAATGGTGTGATCACTCACCTAGAGCCAGACATCCTGGAGTGCAAAGTCAAGTGGGTCTTAGAAGCATCACTACAAACAAAGCTAGTGGAGGTGATGGAAATAGCTGAGCTATTTCAAATCCTAAATGATAATGTTGTGAAAGTGTTGCACTCAATATGCCAGGAAATGTGGAGAACTCAGGAGTGGCCACAGGACTGGAAAAGGTCAGTTTTCATTATAATCCCAAAGAAAGGCAATGGCAAAGAATGCTCAAACTACTACACAGTTGCACTCATCTCATACGCTAGTAAAGTAACGCTCAAAATTCTCCAAGCCAGGCTTCAACAGTATGTGAACTGTGAACTTCCAGATGTTCAAGCTGGATTTAGAAAAGGCAGAGGAACCAGAGATCAAACTGCCAACATCTACTGGGATCATCGAAAAAGCAAGAGAGCTCCAGAGAAACATCTATTTCTCCTTCACTGACTATGCTAAAGCCTTTGACTATGTGGATCACAACAAACTGAGGAAAATTATTCAAGAGATGGGAATACCAGACAACTTGACCTGCCTCTTGAGAAATCTGTATGCAGATAAGAAGCAACAGCTAGAACTAGACATGAGACTGGTTCCAAATTAGGAAAGGAGTACTTAAGGCTGTATATTGTCACCCTGCTTATTTATCTTATATGCAGAGTACATCATGAGAAATGCTGGACTGGATGAAGCACAAGCTGGAACCAAGATTGCCAAGAGAAATATCAATAACCTCAGATATGCAGATGACACCACCCTTCTAGCAGAAAGTGAAGAAGAATTAAAGAACCTCTTAATGAAAGTGAAGGGGACAACAGAGGATGAGATGGTCGGATGGCATCACCAACTCAATGGATATGAGTTTGAGTAAACTCCTGGAGCTGGTGATAGACAGGGAGGCCTGGCATGCTGCAGTCCATGGGGTTGCAGAGAGTCAGACACGACTGAGTAACTGAACTGAACTGAACCGATGCTCACTTAGTAACTGTGATCATAATTCTGCTTCCTGTTTAGACTGCCTTCAAAGAGAGAGCATGTTGATCAGAAGATGGGCGTTTTTAGTTCTCATGGTAAATTAATAAACTGGCAATCTGCAATCTGGTTTATAGTTTTAATCTCCTATAATAGTCTAATGAAGCTTCACCAAAGCAGATAATTACATGGCAATAATAAGATTCAGTTTGAGGCCTTGGTCCATGGTGACATCTTGCCCCTCTGACTTGCCATTTCATTCAAACTTACACCCCAGAGAGAGTTTCCCAAAAGTTTTGCATAGCCACAGTCACTGAACCTAGGGAACCACATTTACTTTTCCTTCTGCCCAGGGTGTAACTGAATAAGTGGAAGGCAATGAATGAAGAGTCTAAAGAAAGGGAAACGATGGGAATATTGTTTTGCTGAACATGATACAGATTGTTGCATGAAATAAGCAAGACTACCTGTACTTTTTCTACAATAGTAATATAGGAATACATTTTTGTTGAAAATGTTGTATAGAAATATATAAAGAAACTATATATACATGCACATATATATATATTCTTCACATCTTTTCCATTATGGTTTGTCATAGGATATTGAATATAGTTCCCTGTGCTACAGAACAGGACTTTGTTGTTTATCTATCCTATATATAATAATTTGCCTCTGTTAACCTTAAAATTCCATCCTCCCCTTCTCTAGCCTCATTTTTAACTTTTATACTGACAAATTATCCTTCAATACTGACTCTTCAATTCAATACCCACCAGCAGTGTATGGGGGTATTCATTCTCCTGTATATGCTAGTCTCAATCTTTTCTGTTTATATTAATATGATAGGTAAAATGATGTTGTGATCACTCACCTAGAGTCAGACATCCTGGAATGTGAAGTCAAGTGGGCCTTAGAAAGCATCACTACAAACAAAGCGATGACGCTGTGCAAGTGCTGCCCTCAATATGCCAACAAATTTGGAAAACTCAGCAGTGGCCACAGGATTGGAAAAGGTCACTTTTCATTCCAATCCCAAAGAAAGAAAATGCCAAAGAATGCTCAAACTACCACACAGTTGCACTCATCTCACATTCTAGTAAAGTAATGCTCAAAATTCTCCAAGCCAGGCTTCAGCAATACATGAACCTGAACTTCCAGATGTTCAAGTTGGTTTTAGAAAATGCAGAGGAACCAGAGATCAAATTGCCAACATCTGCTGGATCATCGAAAAAACAAGAGAGTTCCAGAAAAACATCTAATTCTACTTGATTGACTATGCCAAAGCCTTTGACTGTGTGGATCACAATAAACTGTGGGAAATTCTGAAAGAGATGGGAATACCAGACCACCAGACCACCAGGCATCTTGAGAAACCTATATGCAGATCAGGAAGCAACAGTTAGAACTGGGCATGAAACAACACACTGGTTCCACACAGGAAAAGGAGTACGTCAAGGCTGTGTATTATCACCCTGCTTATTTAACTTATATGCAGAGTACATCATGAGAAACGCTGGGCTGGAAGAAGCACAAGCTGGAATCAAGATTGCCAGGAGAAATATCAATAACCTCAGATATGCAGATGACACCACCCTTATGTCAGAAAGTGAAGAGGAACTAAAAAACCTCTTGATGAAAGTTAAAGTGGAGAGTGAAAAAGTTGGCTTAAAGCTCAACATTCAGAAAATGAAGATAATGGCATTTATTCCCATCACTTCATGGGAAATAGATCTGGAAACAGTGGAAACACTGTCAAGACTTTATTTTGGGGGGCTCCAAAATCACTGCAGATGGTGATTGCAGCTATGAGATTAAAAGATGCTTACTCCTTGGAAGAAAAATTATGACCAACCTAGATAGCATATTCAAAAGCAGAGACAATACTTTGCCAACAAAGTTCTGCCTAGTCAAGGCTATGGTTTTTCCAGTGGTCATGTATTGATGTGAGAGTTGGACTGTGAAGAAAGCTGAGCACCGAAGAATTGATGCTTTTGAACTGTGGTGTTGGAGAAGACGCTTGAGAGTCCCTTGGACTGCAAGGAGACCCAACCAGTCCATTCTGAAGATCAGCCCTGGGATTTCTTTGGAGGGAATTATGCTGAAGCTGAAACTCCAGTACTTTGGCCACCTCATGTAAGACAATACTTTGCCAACAAAGTTCTGCCTAGTCAAGGCTATGGTTTTTCCAGTGGTCATGTATTGATGTGAGAGTTGGACTGTGAAGAAAGCTGAGCACCGAAGAATTGATGCTTTTGAACTGTGGTGTTGGAGAAGACGCTTGAGAGTCCCTTGGACTGCAAGGAGACCCAACCAGTCCATTCTGAAGATCAGCCCTGGGATTTCTTTGGAGGGAATTATGCTGAAGCTGAAACTCCAGTACTTTGGCCACCTCATTCAAAGAGTTGACTCACTGGAAAATACTTTGATGCTGGGAGGGATTGGGGGCAGGAGGAGAAGGGGACGACAGAGGATGAGATGGTTGGATAGCATCACTGACTTGATGGACATGAGTCTGAGTGAACTCCGGGAGTTGGTGATGGACAGGGAAGCCTGGTGTGCTGCGATTCATGAGGTCGCAAAGAGTTGGACACAACTGAGCGACTGAATTGAACTGAACTCATAGGTAAAAAACCTAATTTAATTCATATATACCCTATAGGTATATAGGACTATAGGTAAATAGGGTGATAAAGTAAGCTGAGCGCTGAAGAATTGATTCTTTTGAACTGTGGTTTTGGAGAAGACTCTTAGAGAGTCCCTTGGACTGCAAGGAGATCAAATCAGTTAATCCTAAAGGAAATTAGTCCTGAATATTCATTGGAAGGACTGATGCTGAAGCTCCAATAGTTTGGCCACTTGATGCGAAGAACTGACTCACTGGAAAAGACCCTAACATTGGGAAAGGTTGAAGGCGGGAGATGGGGATGACAGGATGAGATGGTTGGATGGCATCACTGACTTGATGGACATGAGTCTGAGTAAGCTCCAGAAGTTGGTGATGGACAGGGAGGCCTGGCATGCTGTAGTCCATGGAGTCACAAAGAGTCAGACATGTCCCGAGTGACTGAACTGAACTGATACCCTACAGTTAATGAGTTTGACAGTATTTGTTTATTTCAAGAGTTCATTGTTGGTTTTCTGAGGACCATTAGAATATTAAGAAGCTGCATTTATTTTCTTTTGTTCCATATTCCCAATCTGCGTGCTTTATCTTTTCTTACTTGCAAAAAAGGGGCATTTGTTTCACCTAGATTTTTTTTTAGGTATAAAATATTTAGGTTAGATGTAATATTAATCTTTTCATTCACTGTTATTTTTAAGTAGATTGTTATTTTTATTAAACAACAACAAAAGGTTATAACTTCCTTAATCTGAACCATTTCAATACTCAATTCAATCCAACTGAGCTCCACCAGAGCTGTCTGGGAAGATTTGTTTTACCTAGTGTTATGCTTTCTAATGACTGGTTATACTTTCAAAATACTTGAATTGATTAGTCATTCATCACATTACTGAAAAGAAAAGATGATTTAATCTAAACAGCAATGAGTTCTCAAAAATACCCCTCAAGTGTTTCATCTTCACACTAGCTAAAATTTACACTTCACACATACTAAAAATTACAGTGCACTCAATTCAACTGCAGTACAGGGACACAGCTACTTCAGTGTTTCACAACACAGATGGATACAACTTTTAAAATTTATTTTACTAAAGCTACAACCTAGAACACTCATTAAATACACACTAGGCAGTAGTACAAACATCAACAAGTATATTGATTTCACTGATATCTGCAACACTTATTCTTTGCCAAGGGTGTGTGTTATTCCCAAAGTACATGCAATCTATGAAAGCAACAGTTGCCATGAACACAGGAGAATAAACAATTGGCAAAAAAATGAGCATTGCTCTTGCTATATTTAAGATTCACTGACTTCTGAGAGCAGATTTAAGCAGATTTCAGATTACCAGTAAAAATATTCCTTGGGCAAACTTTAAGAATTGTTGTAAAATTAATATTTTCATAATTGATTTCATATCCATAGTTGATATGTCCATAGAGTTTACTATATGACCATCACTTCATGGCAAATAGATGGGGAAACAGTAGAAACAGTGGCTGACTTTATTTTGGGGGGGCCCAAAATTACTGTAGATGGTGATCGCAGCCATGAAATTAAAAGACGCTTACTCCTTGGAAGAAAAGTTATGACCAACCTAGACAGTATATTAACAAGCAGAGACATTACTTTGCCAACAAATGTCTGCCTAGTCAAGGCTATGGTTTTTCCAGTGGTCATGTATGGATGTGAGAGTTGAACTATAAAGAAACCTGAGCGCTGAAGAATTGATTTTTTTTTCTTTGTTTTTTTAATATAAATTTATTTAAATTGGAGATTAATTACTTTACAATATTGTATTGGTTTTGCCATACATCAACATGAATCCACCGCAGGTATACACGTGTTCCCCATCCTGAACCCCCTTCCCTCCCCCCTCCATGTACCATCCCTCTGGGTTGTCTCAGTGCACCAGCCCCAAGCATCATGTATCCTGCATTGAACCTGGACTGGCAATTCATTTCATATATGATATTATACATGTTTCAATGCCATTCTCCCAAATCATCCCTCCCTCTCCCTCTCCCACAGAGTCCAAAAGACTGTTCTATACATCTGCATCTCTTTCGCTGTCTCGCATACAGGGTTATCCTTACCATCTTTCTAAATTCCATATATATGCATTAGTATACTGTATTGGTGTTTTTCTTTCTGGCTTACTTCACTCTGTATAATAGGCCCCAGTTTCATCCACCTCATTAGAATGGATTCAAATGTGTTCTTTTTAATGGCTGAGAAATACTCCACTGTGTATATGTACCACAGCTTTCTTATCCATTCATCTGCTGATGGACATCTAGGTTGCTTCCATGTCCTGGCTATTATAAACAGTGCTGTGATGAACATTGGGGTACACATGTCTCTTTCAATTCTGGTTTCCTTGGTGTGTATGCCCAGCAGTGGGATTGCTGGGTCATAAGGCAGTTCTATTTCCAGTTTTTTAAGGACTCTCCACACTGTTCTCCATAGTAGCTGTACTAGTTTGCATTCCCACCAATAGTGTAAGAAAGTTCCCTTTTCTCCACACCCTCTCCAGCATTTATTGCTTGTAGACATTTAGATTGCAGCCATCTGACTGGCATGAAATGGTACCTCATTGTGGTTTTGATTTGCATTTCTCTGATAATGAGTGATGTTGAGCATCTTTTCATGTGTTTGTTAGCCATCTGATGTGTATATGTACCACAGCTTTCTTATCCATTCATCTGCTGATGGACATCTAGGTTGCTTCCATGTCCTGGCTATTATAAACAGTGCTGTGATGAACATTGGGGTACACATGTCTCTTTCAATTCTGGTTTCCTTGGTGTGTATGCCCAGCAGTGGGATTGCTGGGTCATAAGGCAGTTCTATTTCCAGTTTTTTAAGGACTCTCCACACTGTTCTCCATAGTAGCTGTACTAGTTTGCATTCCCACCAATAGTGTAAGAAAGTTCCCTTTTCTCCACACCCTCTCCAGCATTTATTGCTTGTAGACATTTAGATTGCAGCCATCTGACTGGCATGAAATGGTACCTCATTGTGGTTTTGATTTGCATTTCTCTGATAATGAGTGATGTTGAGCATCTTTTCATGTGTTTGTTAGCCATCTGTATGCCTACTTTGGAGAAATATCTATTTCATTCTTTGGCCCATTTTTTGATTGGGTCATTTATTTTTCTGGAATTGAGCTGCAGGAGTTGCTTGTATATTTTTGAGATTAGTTGTCAGTTGCTTCATTTGCTATTATTTTCTCCCATTCTGAAGGCTGTCTTTTCACCTTGCTTATAGTTTCCTTTGTTATGCAGAAGCTTTTAAGTTTAATTAGGTCCTATTTGTTTATTTTTGCTTTTATTTCTAATATTCTGGGAGGTGGGTCACAGAGGATCCTGCTGTGATGTATGTAGGAGAGTGTTTTGCCTATGTTCTCCTCTAGGAGTTTTACAGTTTCTGGTCTTACATTTAGATCTTTAATCCATTTTGAATTTATTTTTGTGTATGGTGTTAGAAAGCATTCTAGTTTCATTCTTTTACAAGTGGTTGACCAATTTTCCCATCACCACTTGTTAAAGAGATTGTCTTTAATCCACTGTATATTCTTGCCTTCTTTGTCAAAGATAAGGTGTCCATTGGTGCATGGATTTATCTCTGAGCTTTCTATTTTGTTCCACTGATCTATATTTGTGCCAGTACCATACTGTCTTGATGACTGTGGCTTTGTAGTAGAGCCTGAAGTTAGCCAGGTTGATTCCTCCAGTTCCATTCTTCTTTCTCAAGATTGCTTTGGCTATTCAAGGTTTTTTGTATTTCCATATAAATTGTGAAATTATTTGTTCTAGCTCTGTGAAAAATACCATTGGTACCTCGATAGGGATTGCACTGAATCTATAAATTGCTTTGGGTAGCATACTCATTTTCACTATATTGATTCTTCCAATCCATGAACATGGTATATTTCTCCATCTATTAGTGTCCTCTTTGATTTCTTTCACCAGTGTTTCATAGTTTTCTATATATAGGTCTTTGGTTTCTTTCTTTTCTATATATAGGTCTTTAGTTGGTGATGGACAAGGAAGCCTGGAGTGCTGCGGTTCATGGGGTGGAAAGAGTTGGACACTAATGAGCGACTAAACTGTACTGAATTGAACTGAAAGTTCACTAACTTGGGCTTATGTGTCTTCATGAGAGCAGAAACAAAAGACTGCAACTAATACAATATATAAAGCCTAATATAATACTTTGGGCTTAGACACATTCAAATGTTTGTTGATTTAAATAGAAATACAGTATTTCGAATAATGCCAAATACTTATAAAAATATTGACTTAATAGGCTATTGGACTGAAAGTGAGAAGAGTCAAGTTTCTAGGTTGGCTGTTTCTAAATGCCTTAACATGACAAACTATTTCTGTACTATTCCTCTGACCAGCATTTCTTTAGACTCAAAATGAAATCCCACCTCATCCAAGTGGGATTTATTTGCATAACTTATAAAAGTTGTATAAAATAATCATTACTACTCTCAATTCCTTCCTCTGAATTCCTATATGATTAACAGTTTGTACCACTATTACCGTACCTTGTTTATTAAATCATTTTAATGTATGCCTGCAAACTTCCCAAAGAGACTACAAATCTAAAGATATGAAGTATATTTTAGCTTCTAAGTATTCTAAGCACCAGTTAATGAATCTAAAGTTATTACTAACAGTAATAACAAGTGTTAATGTTCAATTACACTTGAGTACATACAGAAAACTTAAGGTCTCTTTCTGCCTCTACTACCATCCTGCTATGTGACCAGTAAAAGCCTTATCCTGTCTAATAATGCAGGGAAATGCACAGCACAGGTGGTTATTTCTAAGCCCTTTCTGGTTTTAAGAGTTTTTTCAGAAAAACAACATGTAAAGGTATTTTGTACTTTACAAAAGTACAAAGGAAGGAGAAAGTCATCCTGATTGGCTGTTGATGACATAACCTCATTAGCCTCACTGGCTTAAGAAAATTTCATATAATCTAAAAGTCCAATTACCATTATTTCATTTGAGTCTTTAGTTATTTATTGAAAAGGTACTGTGAAGGCACTGCAGGAGACACAAAGATGAGTAAGATATAGTGTGCCCACAAACAACTTATAATTTGGTAGTGAACATAAAACAACTATTCAAATAACCATAATGCAAAGCAGGGAAAAAGGTGTTACTACAACACAGCAACAGATTCAAAGAAAGAAAAAATTACATTAGATGGAAAAGCAAAAAGGGCTCAAGAAAAAACTCAAGTAAGATTTACTGAGAGTGGGAAAAAGCTAAGCATTCTTTACAAAAGATCTTGGCTCAATACACTGTCTTAGAAGCCTTTGTCATTTTATCTGAGGAATGGGATAAGCTACCAGAAATATAATCTTTGCTGTACAACTATGACGCTTCTAAAAAATGCAGTAATATGTCAGATTTTAATTATGCCAAATATTTTTAAAACATCTGCCTACACTTCCTTTGGATGAAATGAATCAGATTGAAGTTCCGCAATGAAGACACCAGGATGACGGCCAAAACACAGTAGAGATTAACATTCATGTCTAGAAAAGATGCATTTTCATACCTCAAAGTGACATTACTGACACTATAAATAAGGAAACCTCACACCTCAGCTCATTCTGTTCTGAGAAGTGAGTATTTTTCAATAGCAGAGAAAGAACTATATTAATGATGTGAGGAATGTAAAGTTAATTGTCACAAAAGTCTCTAATAGTAAAAAAAAAAAAAACAGAAAACTATGAACAAGAACTATGTCACAGAAATGTTAGGTTTTCCACAGAACTTTTGTTATATGCTTGCTAAATGAAGATGCTACAGAAAAACAAGTCAATATCTCATAGTATGCAACTCTCTGAAACTCTGTGAAACATTCCTTCAATCATCTAAGAAGCTTCAAAGTTCACTTTCTCAAAACACACATACATACCTGCACTGCACACACACACGCCTCTGCACTGCACACACACACACAGTTTTTTCTACTGCAATTATAAAATCTGAAACTCACATCTGGTGAGGGAGAGAAGAAATGAAGAGTAGCAATTTCCCTCCTTGAACAACTGCACAAAAGAACAAAAACAAAAAAAACAAACATTTTAAAACATATTTAAACATTTTTAACATATTTAAAACAAAAAAACACCACCCAGGAAACTACACAAATAATGGTAATCAGTATAAATTTTCTAAAACCACTAGTATGTGCTAATGTATTGAGATGAATAAGCTTCTTACAATACTTAAAATTTCCATAAAAGAATGTCTCCAACTTTTGATTCAAATCTTGGAAATTAGGTACCTATAGATATAATGGTAAGCAAATAATTTTAATGTATTAAAGAACCATTATAGAAAACTATCGAATGAAAAAAAAAATCACTTACCAGTAAGTTAAGCTAAGCAATGCTCTAAAAGAAATTAGTTCCAAGAAAGTACTGACTTGTACAAGCAAAGGCCAGGGTCTGTAGAAGTGAAGAGGAAGAGAAGTAGTCTAGAAGATGTGCTGTGGAGAACCATTTTTAACTCTCCACCTGCTCCAAACATCTTTGGTTTATCCAAAATTAAGATACATTTCAATTTCAAGCCCTAAGCCTCAAAAATTTTATGGTGACTTAGTTATATTTTTGGCAACACCAGCAGTCATAAAATCCTCATAAATAACAAAAAAACTTCACTTAAAATATTTCTGTTTAAACAATTCGTATTATAGGATAAACCAATAATGTGCTGTTAACCAATATTTGATTATTCACTTGGAATTTTCTGTCAACTCTCAGAATATAAAATGTAGTCTTTATCAACAAACCGAAGTATAAAGTGTGAGGTTAAGGTCTGCATATACACGATTTTAAGATAACAAACAGGAGTTGCTCAAGTCATTAGAGACTGCCTACACGTCTGTCTCCCAATATTTTCCCCAAAAGCAATGCAGAACAACAAGAAGGGGGAAATAGTCATATGAAAACCATGAAAAATATGCATAAGGGCAGAGGGTATATGGGAAATCTCTGTACCTTCTTCTGGATTTTGCTTTAAATACAAAAGAGCTCTTAAAAAAAAAGGTAAACTTTTAAAAAATTCATGTGGAATCTCAAGGGACCCCAAACAGCCTAAACAATCTTGGAAAACAAGATGAACAAAGTTGGTGAACCCTTACTTCCTGATTTCAAAACCTACTACAAAGCTATAGCTATCAAAACAGTATGATATGGCATAAAGACAGACATATATTCCAATGGCATAAAACAGCCCAATAATAAACCTTCACATATATGGTCAACTGACTTTTAGCAAGGGTGCCAAGATCATTCAACAAAGAGAGGACCTCTTTTCAACAAACAGTGTCGAAAAACTACATGTCCACATGCCAAAGAATGAAGATAAACTCTTAGCTTACACCATATGCAGAAATTAAAATTCACCATAGATTTAAGCATAAGAGCTAAAGTTATAAAACCCTTAGAAGAAAACACAGGGAAAAAATTCTTTATAATACTGAGTTTGGCAATGGCTTCTTGGATTGAACATCAAGAGCACAGATAGCAAAAGAAAAAATATACTGATTTTATCAAAATAAAAACATTTGTGCATGAAATTAGAATACCAAGAGAATGAAAACACAACCCACACAGAGGGAGAAAATATTTGCAAATAAGGATTAATATCCAGAATATATAAAGAACTCCTACATTTGAACAACAAAAAAAGAGTAATCCAACTCAAAAATGGGCAAAGAACTTGAACAGACATTTGTCCAAAGAAGACACACAGATGGCCAATAAGCACATGAAAAGATGCTCAACATCATTAGTCATTAGGAAAATGTAAATCAACAACACAATGATATAGTATTTCACACCTATTAGGATGGCTATTGTCAAATTTAAAAATGTATTTCTCAAACCTTAAAGATTTTTAAGCTAGAAATGAAATATGTAATGTACTAGCATGATAACAATACATCACAGGAATAAGATCTTTATCATATATAGTCCTAATGCTTCTGTTAATTTCCGAAACAGCTTAAAATAATTACTTTGAACCAAAAATTTAAAGCTGAAAAAAAAAGCTATTTTCAATGTCCTGAAACATA
>SJYC01058781.1:0-17767 GCA_006408675.1 Madoqua kirkii | reverse complement strand
GCTATGATCTTCATTTTCTGAATGTTGAGCTTTAAGCCCAACTTTTTCACTCTCTTCTTTCACTTTCATCAAGAGGCTTTTGAGTTCCTCTTCACTTTCTGCTATAAGGGTGGTGTCATCTGCATATCTGAGGTTATTGATATTTCTCCCAGCAATCTTGATACCAGCTTGTGTTTCTTCCAGCCCAGTGTTTCTCATGATGTACTCTGCATATAAGTTAAATAAGCAGGGTGACAATATACAGCCTTGATGTACTCCTTTTCCTATTTGGAACCAGTCTGTTGTTCCATGTCCAGTTCTAACTGTTGCTTCCTGACCTGCATAACCTTTAAGTCTTACATTAAGTGAAACACATCAGTCACAAAAAGGCAAATATTGTATGGTTCCACATACATGATGAACCTACAGCAGAGACAGAAAGTAATAAGCTGAGGCCAGAGACTAGTGGGGAGAAGGAAGTAGAGTTATTTTTTAATGAGTATAAGTTTTCTGTTTGAGAAGAAAAAAATTCCAGAAATGAATGGTGGTGTTAATTGCACAACAGTGCAGATATACATTATGCCTCTCTATTGTATACTTTTAAATGTCTTTAAATGGTAAATTTTTAACCACTGGTAAAATAGACACAAAATTTAAAATTTTAAGGTTATATTAAATATATTCACCACATTATGCAATCACAGCACAATCCTAATTTTTTAACAGGACACGTGAATTGTACTTCTCAAACTCTGGATTTATATAATGGCTACCTTGTAGCATGGTTTAAATATTTCTCTAGTCCTTTTATTTCCTGTAAACTAGAAGTTACACCTAAAAGTTTGATCAGAGTAAAATTAAGAACTTTTAGCAAGAACTTTTCAAAGATAATTGTGTATATTCATAAGCCTTGGCTTAAGTTTTCTTCTTCCAGGTCTAACCTGCCATTAATAACATCAAGTCTGTCTTTCATCTCAGCATTGTAGTTTCCACCTATAGCTTTGCTTCTATTGTTGAGTTGCTAAGTCGTGTCTGACTGTGACCCCATTGACTGAAGCATGCCAGGTTCCTCTACCCTCTATTATCTCTAAGAGTTTGCTCAAATTCATATCCATTAAGTTGGTGATGTTATCTGTATCTTCCATGTTTCTAATTTACACATTCCATCTTTCTGCTAGTTTTTTAAGCATATGGAATACAATTATGAAAAACTGTTTTGTCCTCCCTTTCTACTAATTCTATCACCCATGTCACTTCTGTTTCAGTTTTTTTCTTTTTCATTATGAGTCATATTTTCCTGCTCCTTTGCATGCCTAGTAATTTCTGATTGGATGCCAGACACTGTGAATTTTACATTTTTGAGGGCTGGATATTTTTGTATTCCTGAACTTATTCTTGAGCTTGGTTCTGGGACATGAATAAATTACTTGGAAAGAGTTTGACTGTTTCAGGTCTTGTTTTTAAGTTTTTTAGGCTAGGCCAGAGCAATATTTAGTTTAAAGCTAGTTTACCTCACTACTGAGGCAAAACTGTTCGGAGTACACAGGTCCCCATTTATTTGCAGTTTGGCTCTTTGTGGTTTCAGTTACCCACGGTCAACATTGAGCCAAGAATATTAAATGCAAAATTCCAGAAATAAACAATTCGAAAGTTTTAAATTGTGTGCTCTTCTGAGTAGCCTGATTAAAAATCTCACTGTCGTGTTCCATGCCCCATTCACTGTCCTGCCAGCTCCCCATGTGAATTATCCTTTTGATTGCCTTATTTTATTCTCAATAACTCTGAGGTTTCTCTGATCCCAAAGCCATTGCTCTTAACCATTATACTTCCTTACCATTTCAGGAATTATTAGGATAGAAAGTCAAATGATATCAACCTTAAGTTGAAAATCAAATTATGTAACTACTTAATTCAAACACTATCATAAATTAAAGGCCTGAGAACAGATTTCAATAGAATCTACTTAATCATTTTTAAAAACACAATTTTCAAATCTAAATGAAAGTTTTATTTGAACAAGAATATGATTGAAATGAAAATGAACTATCATCTGAAACTAGAAAATGTAGATTTAAGTGTATTTATAGTATTTATAACAGTTCTGTCAAATAGAATATGTCAGGATGAAAGAAATGTTTCATATATACACTGTTCAATACACTAGCCACTAGTTATTTGTGGCTACTAGGCATATGAAACATCTCTAATAAAACTAATAAACTTATTTTTAATTTTAATTATCATAAAATTTAATTATAAGTCATCTGTTTGTCTCCACCACTAGACTGTGAGCTCCTTAATGAGTGGAATATGTTTTATTTCTCTCTTTCTAGTGCTTAGGCACATATTAGGAAGAGAAAATAATTGATGTGTGGCAGAACGTGTGGATAGAATTTTCTAGGAATGTCCAAGTAAATTCTCTAAATGCATCAGTCTGATAAAGGTTACAGAGTGCAGACTTAATCTATTAAATTATATCCTACTTCTACTCTGATTTTTAAAACAGATAAAATATTGTAATTACTCATTTATTCACCAAACGTGTTCTGAGCTTTGTATATAAGGCAGGTACACTGTTGAGTGTTCAGGAGATGATGGCGAATAAGCCTTGTTTATGGCATCAAGAATCACTCATTCTCTTGGAAAATACATACAACTGCTCCACAAAATAAGAAGAGTATTTTTAAAAAATAAATATTATGGGAACCACCAAGGCAAATAACCACCTGAGAGTGGAGGGAAATACACATATTGAAGAACAACTCATTAATCTAATCTGAAGAAGAATAATAACTCACCAGCTGGAAGATGGTAGGATGGTGACGAGGCATTCTAAGTACAACAAATAGCCCAAGTAAATACATAATGATACAAAAAGCCACAGATCATATGGGGAACAAAAAGTAGTTCACTATGACTAGAACATGGGAGAAGGAACAGGAAGAGAAGGTAGAGAGATAAAAGTTATATTACAGCTAAATTCTAATGCTGTTCATGTGCCAAGTTACAGAATGCTCACTTATCCTACTAGGATAGTGGACAAATTTCACATGTTTAGTTTTTAAAAAGGTAAACTTTAGCTTGCTGGTTTAAATCCAGTAACTCCAATGAACAAACTTTAAAATGAAAAATCTGAACTCTAAGTAGAACTTATAAATAGACATCAATAACTGTCTGACTCTGAACAAGCAAGATTATCAAGATAGGCATTTTAAGTTTTAAACGACCAATTTAAAAACTTAAAATCATTTTGAAGGAAAATGCAAACCTTACTTGTATGCCTCATATGAATGATAAGGATTTATCTCTTAAAGATTTCCATGAAGTTTCCTTTTTCTCATACTCAGTATCCCTATCTTAAATTTATTATTGTTGGCGTGGAATCTTTATAATTTGCAAAAAACAAAACCGATTACTCTGTTAGTTTAGGGGGAAAAAATTAATCCAGCTCTAGCTGATTATTTTCTCATTAATAGGGCCAATACCTCTCTGCCCAATGCAGCAGTATTTAAACTCCCAACCCCAGATCATTAATGATATTTGATGTCAATCACTTCTTACAGTTGTTCAGTTCCACAGTTGCCTCTTCTGGTTGTTCAACTAACATTCTAAACTGCTATCTCTTCCACCTGCAGGTGTCTAGTATATCATGTTCTCAAAGTATTACTTTTTTGCAGGAATATTATCCCAAACTTATCCTTTAAAATAAAAACAATCCATTTTTATCATTTGTACCTATTGTTTAAAGTAACCATAAATTCTGCTCTGAACTTGCAAAGGTACTCAACACCTAGCTCCCCTTCTATAGTGAAGGAACAAGCTATCTTCCTCTTAATGACCTTTACTGAGCTCAGAATTTGTGTAAAATTTACTCAATACATCCCTCATCCTGACACTTATACTTGAAGTAAGCAATTTTTATTTTGTTTTTGTGTTTTTTTAAGTATAGTTGATTTACAATGTTGGGTTAGGTTCAAGTGTACAGCCAAGTGATTCAGCTATACATAAATATATTTTTTAAGATTCTTTCCCACTATAGGTTATATAAGATATTGAATATAGGTCCTTGATATTTATCTATTTTCTATTTTAGTATGTATCTGTTAATCCCAAACTCCCAATTTATCTCCCCCCATCACCTCACTATCCCCTTTGGTAACTCTAAGTTTGTTATCTATGTCTGTGAGTCTATTTCTGTTTTATAAATAAGTTCATCTGTATCATTTTTTTTAGATTTCACATACAAATGGCATCATATGATACTTGTCTTTCCCTGTCCTACTTCAGTTAATACAATAAACTCTAGGCCCATCCATGTTGCTGCAAATGGCATTATTTCATTCTTTTTTATGGCTGAGAAATATTCCACAATACACACACATCCCACATCTTCCTATCCATTCATCTATCGTCATGTATCAGTGAACATTTAGGTTGCTTCCATGTCTTGGCTATTATAAACAGTGCTGCTATGAACTCTGGGGTGAACGCATCTTTTTGAATTAAGAGTTTTCTCCAGACGTGCATTCAGGAGTGGGACTGCTGAATCATATGGTAGTTCTACTTTGTTATTTAAGGAAACTCCATGCTGTTCTCTTCAGTGGTTTTATGAATTTACATCCCCAATGATAGTGTAGGAGGGTTCCCTTTTCCCCACACTCTCTCCAACATTTATTACTTGTAGATTTTTAATTTTTTGACCATGCCCTACAGTTTGCAGGATCTTAGTTCCCTGACCAGGGATTGAACTTGGGCCCATAACAGTAAAAGGGCCGAGTCCTAATCACTGGACCACCAGGTAATTCCCTAAACTTTTTAATGATGGCCATTCTGACTGGTGTGAGGTGATACCTCATTGTAGTTTTGATTTGCTTTTCTCTAATAGTTTGTGACACTGAGCATTTTTTCATGTGCCTGTTGGCCATCTGTGCATCTTCTTCAGAGAAATGTCTATTTAAGTATGCTCATTTTTCAATTGGGTTGTTTTTGGATTTTTTTTATATGAAGCTGTGTAGGCCTAAGCAATCTTTACAAATTGGGCAGTCTGCTAATAATTGTGTAGCTTAAACTAAGTTTTCTAGTTTATTGCCATATATGCAACATGGAATTTAGAACCCGCTAAAATCGAGACAAACTGAATAAAGAACTTCATTAATTCTTCCAACATCTATATAAACTCTCTGGGCTAAACATTCTCAAGTTGGGAAAATAAACTCTTTTTAGACATTATTTTTTGTTATTGTCATTGTTAACAATCACATTTAGGGACTTCCCTGGTGGTTCAGCAGCCTAGACTGTGATCCTGATGCAGGCCTGGGTTTGGTCCCTGATCAGGGAACTGGTTCCCACATGCTACAACTAAAATTCCATGTGCCACAACTAAAAAAGGTCCTGTGTGCCACAGCTGAGACCCGGTGCAGCCAAATAAATAAATAAATAATTTAAAAACAACACAACAATCACATTTATGAGAATCTGCTAAAATCCCAGGCACTTGGCATATAGTAATTAATGCTCAAAAAATCCCTATGAGATATTACTATTTTCATTTGCAAATAAACTCCAATTCTGAGAGATTAAGTAACTTGCTCAACATCAAGAAGTGAGGGAGTTGAGTTTTAGAATAGAGACCTGCCTGCCTAAACTAAACCCTGTGTCACCAGTGTTAGCAAGTAAAGTTCAAATGACCATTGAATTGAGCTACTAGTATCTTCTAAATGAAAACAAGAAAGTGGAGTAAACAAGACATTGCGTCAATTATATTTTCTCTTAAAATATAATGAATCATCAGAATAATCCATAAAGATACAAAACAAGACACTAATGTTAACTATAGTTTTAAAGCTAACAGTAACAGCAATTAGTGACAATTATTATTTATTTTTTAAACAATGCTCAAAATTAAATAGTTTCTATACAGATTTTTGAACATGAAGTAATTAAAGAATCAAGCATGTAATCATATTTACTACATATAAATATTTAAAACATTTATCTACTATTTATAAACTGCAGTTTATATAATCAAGTTCACATACAACAAAAAATACTTATCAATAATCAATTTTAACAAATTGGCCAAATATACAATATATTTAAAGCTGGAAAATCTGAGTACTCTAGAGCATGGGTACTTCTACATGTAATCACAATACAAATAGGTGCACGCAAAGAGTTCAAATTTCAAGTTCTATAAATTAATAGTAGACATTTTAAAAAGGAAAAATCAACATGCAAACTGTAAAAAATAATTTACATTGGGAAAGGAAAGCAGTTAATTTTTTTTAATACATGTAAAATTATTTTTGGAGAAGGCAATGGCACCCCACTCCAGTACTCTTGTCTGGAAAATCCCATGGACGGAGGAGCCTGGTGGGCTGCTGTCTATGGGGTCACACAGAGTTGGACACAACTGAGCGACTTCACTTTCACTTTTCACTTTCATGCATTGGAGAAGGAAATGGCAACCTACTCCAGTGTTCTTGCCTGGAGAATCCCAGGGATGGGAGAGCCTGGTAGGCTGCCGTCTATGGGGTCGCACAGTCAAACACGACTGAAACAACTTAGCAGCAGCAAAATTATTTTAGTGAAAATGTGCTATTACTACCTGCCCAGCAATCTTTCTCCCTTCTCCAGGAAATGACACTTCAATTTTCCTTTAGGAACCATATGTCACCTACGCTTAATTCATGTGCTTTTAAACTGTATCTCCCTCCATCCTACTTCACAGTGGGAAGAAGATCCAGTTCTGACCACCCACGGCATTCCATCTGTCTGGTCACCGAGATTGTCTCTAGGATGGGCAATGACCCAAGTAAGGCCACAGAGTAGTTTGCTATTGTAACAGAATTCTATTATAACAGAATCAGAAAAAAGGGAAGTTTTCTCTCTTCTGGAGTTTCTGAGGCTGTAGGATGTAAGCCCAGTGCTATCAATGCCATCTTTCCCAGGGAGTCTGACCCCAAACTCAACTTTTCCACACTGATGCCCAACCCAAAGCAAGAGGAAGTAGTGGTTACCTGTTGGCATGGGGAAAGATAAATTAGGATTTCAAGTTTCAGTGTTGTATTCCTTATTATGTTTCTATTTTTCAAAAATAAACATATATTACTTTTAGAATAGGAATATAAAATATTTTAAAATACTACCCCTGTATTTTCTTCTCAACTATTCTAAGACAGCAAAATTTAATGTCTTAAAAAGCATTAGTAATTTTCACAGAATTTACTTAAGTGAGTAAAAATCTACTTTAAAAGAATCATCTTTTTCCCTTAGCATAAAATCAAGCAATATTCCTTTCTGGTGGGGAGAAAAAAAAGTTGTGAGTAAACTTTTTAAAAAGTTAGTTCTCTTTAAAGGAAATATTTAAAAATTATACTCAAGGGACTTCCCTGGAAGTCCAGTTAAGACACCATGCTTCCAACATAAGGGGCTCGGGTTCCATCCCTGGCTGGGGACCTAAGATCCCACGTGCCACATGATGTGGCCAAACAAAAAACTCTACTCATGTGGAAAAAACTGGTAAACATCTAGCAAGTGTTGCAGTCATTGTAAAAATTGGTCAAGAGGGAAAAAGTAGCCAAATTAGGTGTAATAACTTTGTCAATTACTCAGTCCTTTATTTCTGAATAATATAAAATCTGAAGGGTCAATTAAGTCTTTCAGTTATTATTTTATATAATACTCCATTATAGGATAAATTACATACCATTGTTAAACACAGGAAAGTCAGTCTCAAGAGTCACCTCTTGGGAATGCAAAGTCTATGGAACATAGTAAATGTTCTCTAGATTATAAACGAAAATAGCAACACACTCTTTTGTTCTCTTGCTCATATTAGTTTCTGTCCTTTTCCTTTTCTCCTCATGTACACAACCAATCCCTGAATCTTTACTTTTTGTTAGCATTACTTGTGTCATAATCTTTAGTAAGGTCATTGAGGGCTTCCTATGTGGTTCAGCGGTAAAGAATCCGCCAGCAATGCAGGAGACACAGGTTAGATACCTGGGTCTGGAAGATCCCCTGGAGAAGGAAAATAGTAACTCCCTCAAGTAATTTTGCCTGGAAAATCCTATGGACATAAGAGCCTGGTGAGCTGAAGTTCATGGGGTCTCAAAGAGTCCCACACTGAGCTACTAAAAGGACACTGAGAGCAGCTGGAAGCCAGAGCCACGTTTTCACAAACAAGGGAGTGAGTTCGAAAAAGGTTTTAGGATGAGACGATATTTAAGAAGTTCAATACCTTAGGCAATGCCAAGAGGATAATAGGTCGGTCAACCTGGCCAACACCTAAGTCTCAAGATGCTGACATTTTATTAATTTGTCATACTGTTTAATGAAACCTAAACTCTCCAACAGCTATCAACCCCAAACTGTTTCATTCCTTTCTCCTGCTAGATAGATCGGAGAAGGCAATGGCAACCCATTCCATTACTCTTGTCTGGAAAATCCCATGGATGGAGGAGCCTGGTAGGCTGCGGTCCACGGGGTCGCTAAGAGTCGGACACGACTGAGTGACTTCCCTTCCACTTTTCACTTTCACGCATTGGAGAAGGAAATGGCAACCCACTCCAGTGTTCTTGCCTGGAGAATCCCAGGGATAGGGGAGTCTGGTTGGCTGCCGTCTATGGGGTCGCACAGAGTCGGACATGACTGAAGCGACTTAGCAGCAGCAGTAGCAGCTAGATAGATCACGTTCACCTGTGACTCAAAGGAATATTTTACCATAAAAAAAAAGGTATACCTGAGAAACTGCCTCCAAATTCACAGACATATCTACTTATAAAACTGAAAGTAAATGTCTTTCCAAGTACCACAAAGAGAATAAAGTATTTTACTCTAGTCCTAACTATAAACTGGTTATTCTACATATACTTGCAAATATCTACAATACTTTATAGGCATCTGAAAGAGAAGATAAAGAAACCATACTACTACACCGGGAGGAACTCAAAAAATACGGTTTAAAGTCTTCTCCCAACATTTTTACACTGAGTCAATAACGCCCAGCTCATTCTCAAAACATTGTATAGTGGGCCAGGATAGGATAGTGAGAAGGAAACTTGAGAACGGGTAAGACACTGGGAAAGATAAAAACTGGACGGTTCAGGAAACCTGCACTTTGTTTTGTCCCTTCAGGTCCTCCATTTATTTTTCCACTTTTGTCATTTCAGTGATTAAAACTTCCCCTCATCCGAGACCTAACTATAAACTCCTCACCCACTTCCAACCACATCCGCAGATGCCAAGGATGGTCCCTGGTCGCCTGTGAGAAGAGGGACGTCGGCGCTCAATTGAACTCTGCCGCTGGGAACTCGGAAGCAGAAGTTCTCCCGGGACAGGCAGAAGGGACTGGGTGAAGTGAAGGAAAGCTGAGGAAGCGAAGCAGGCAGGACTAAGGACTGGTCTGAAGCCCCAGTCTGGACACATCAGGGGGAAGACAGCTGTCCCGCTAGACCAGAGAAGTCGCCTGACCCCAGAGCGGACAAACGGCTGGCCCCAGAGGTCTGGTCTCTAAAGCTGTTTCGCATCCCCCTTCCTTTCGTCTTCCCTAAAACGCTGTCTCCTCAAACCTTCACTGTCCCAGGACTCACCCGTCCACGCCTGAGCTGCAGTTGCTTCTCCGTCAAAGCCGCCCACCTCTGAAACCATAGAGACGAAGAAACAGCCAGGACAAGCCTCCACTTCCACCACCCACCCTCACGTGACTCTCCTAGTCGCTGGGCCTTTCGGGATCGTGGTGAAATGCGTGTGGGAGGAGCACGGAGGAAAGGGGGTGGGGAGAGGCCCGGGAGCAACCCGCCCCGCCCGGACCCCGCCCCGGCCTCCACCCCGCCCCGGCCTCCGCTCCGCCCGCCTCAGTATTTAGGAGCGAAGGTAAGGTGTCAGTGAGACGCTGTCTGGTTTTTTCTCTGCGCATTCTACCTCTATCGCCCTCATTCCCCAACACACAGGAGTATAGGAATCTGTTAAAAAAGAGATTTATTGTGCCTGTTGCCACCTCGTTGATACCTTTTTCGTGTTGGCTAAGTAAAAAGGAGTCAGTGAAAAGAGAATTGGATCGGATCACAGTGAGTTGGAAATTATTTTCGAGCTGCATTTAGATTTAGGCATCTGATAAAATTTGCCTGTTTCCTGATTTTGAAGTTTTTTTTTTTTTTCAACTTAAGAAACCTCGTCACTGCTTCTTTTGCTCTGAGGATGGAGAGGGGTCCCCTCTTCTTCTGTGGAAACAGAATGGCAGTATTTTGATTGTTTTGTGACAGAAGTTTTAAAGAAAAGTTTATTCAAAAGTTTCCTTAAAGCTGTATAAAAAGCTACAACAAATAGAACTATTAATATCATTGGATTCGGAGTAAATAGAACAACTATTTTCTGCATTTCCTCTCAGAGGACTGTCCCTCAGCTCCGCCCTAAGAACGACACATCATTGTGTTCACGGCGCTGTGCTCGCACTCTGCAAGCAACCCAGTGTTTGTTTACAACGATCCTGCAGATGAAAACTTTTTATTCAGTGGCAGGCTAAGACCCCGAGGTAATGAGCAAATGCTAGAGCTGACACAGACCTAATCTAAAGATCACCAAGGACGTCTTAAGCAGTTTTCTTCAGTCTGCTGTCCTCTGCATCCACTTGCCTCAGGAGTTAGGAATCTTGGCTGATTTGCTTCTAGCTATAAAAAATGTGCCTTTTCTGTATTTCTTTCTATTTAGAGCCTGTTATCTGTTAAACGAGAAATCTAATAAAGACCTCCTTCCCCGTTTAGTGGAAGGCACTTAGCATGGTATCCTTCTCAGGCAGCCCATCCATTCACACTGATGATGGGCATTTCAAGTTGTGTCGTAGGTTAGTATCAAAAAACACTTTGGGAGCTCATGGAATCTTAACTGGTAGCTCGGTCAAGTGTTTCTCAGAATAAGAAAAAGAAAGTTATCAATACATAAATTTTGGACAAAGATCAGTTATTAAGAACTGGTAAAATTCAATCCTGGTTTTAGTCAAAATTTGTCTAGGGACTTCCTTGGCTGTCCAGTGGTTAAGACTCACAGCTTGGGTCTTCCTGCAGGAGCTAGGTTTGATCCCTAGTAGGTAGGGGCCACATGCTATGTGGCCCAGCCAGGAAAAAAAAAAGTCTAAATTTTTCTATATAAAACTAAATGACCTGTTCAGGTAATTATTAAATGTCATGTAAAAACATAAGTCACTGATCTTAAACTTTTTAGTGTCAGGGCCCTTTTACACTCTTAAAAATTATTGAGAACTCCAACAACTTTTATGTGTTATAGCTATCAATACTTGTCATGTTTTAGAAATTAAAACTTGATAATTTTAATTTTTTAGTCATTGAAAAGAGCACATTGTATGTTGACATAAATAGATATTTTAAAATAACTATATATTTTTCATGCATCATGGTTTTACTTTTCTGTTAATTTTTTAATGTGTGGTTTGTAGAAATAAGATGATTCTCATATCTTTTCTTCTTTAATCTGGTTCCATGAGTTTGTCTGTGCACACTTAGTCAATCAGTCGTGTCTGACTCTTTGCAACCCCATGGGCTGTAGCCTGCCAGACTCCTCTGTCCATGAGGATTCTCCAGATGAGAACACTGGAGTGGGTTGCCATCCCCTCTTCCAGGGGATCTTCCCAACCCAGGAATTGAACCTGGGTCTCCCGCATTGTGGGTGGATTTTTACCAGCTGAGCTACCAGCAAAGCCTAATCTGTTTCCATATCAGTCATCAAATAGCCACTGGAAAGCTCCACTGTACTCTCAGAGATTGAAAGTGATAAAGGCAAATTACAGCTTATTGTTATTAGGAAAAAATTCTTGCCCTTACAGATCACCAGAAAGGACTCAGGAAACCCCCAGGAGTCCATAAACCATACTTTGAGAAGTCTGTTTTAAAACCATACAAATGTCAGCTACTTTAAAAAGCAAACAAAAACTATCATTAACCAGAACATTTAGGGGAAAGAGGGACAATACAGAAGAGACAATACAGACAGCTTACAAACTAGACCAGCCTTGTAAATGTCAGTACTCTTTCTCCATTTTCAGGAGCATAGATTAAGTTATCGAAATTCAGGGTCATAACTGAACACAGCTGTATTCTGCATTAGAAATCGGTACACCAATCCAATATCGTCTTTCTACCTGCCTGCTATCCAAGGTGGTTCCTGTCACATGATATATAATACCACTAAAGTAGGTTTATATTCCCTGCACAAATTAAGACTCAAATAAAGTTTGAAGTTAAAATTCTTTTCGTAAACATATATTGAATGTCTATAACTTGTAAGGTTCCTAATAGCTGCTGGGCTTATCACAGTTCCTTGGACAACTTATGTATATATAATAAGACTTACACTCTGGTATAAATGTATTTTTGCCACATTCAGTGGTTCCCAAATGAGTTTGATGATCAACTATCTCAGAATTATCTGGGGAAATTTTAAAAATACATATTCCTGGCTTAAGAGATATGATGTTAAAGTGAATCAGGATGGTGCTCAACAATTTGTTGATTTGTTTAAAGTGACCCAAGTGTTTCCATATAATAATGGGTCTGGAAATGAATACAAAGTACATGCAACAAAAGATGAACTTGGTCTTTGTCCCTAGTACTGTGCTCAGTCATGTTCGACTCTTTTGCAACTTTCTGGACTGTAGCCTTCCAGGCTCCTCTGTTCACAGGATTTTCCAGGCAAGAAACTGGAGCAGGTTGCCAGGCCCTCCTCTAGGGAATCTTCCCTATCCAAGGATGGAACCCATGTCTCTTATGTCTCCTGCCTTGGCAGGTGGATTCTTTACCATTGAGCCACCTGGAAAGCTTGTCGCTAGTAGTGTGACACATAAAATATGATTTTCATCTTCAATATTTCAAAAGTGTATTATTGTTTGAAGACTTTGTTATCAAGAAACAGAGTAAATATTTAACTTCATTCAGTTAAAATAGAAATTGACATACTTATTTCAAACATTGTATAGTTCATCTGCCTTTATCACATAAAAATAATGTGAGATAGTACCACAGCAGTTTGCGTCACATGACACCACTGTAAGAAGCAAACATCTTTTGCAAGAAGAATCTGATGACAAAGTGTTGTTTTATAGAGTTTTGATTAAATTCCTTTAAAATGAATTCAGTGAAATGCCCCATGTTCCATTACGCTTATCTTTAGGATTCCACAGATCATAGTATTTCAAAACTTATACAGTTTTTCTTCATAGTTTTGTTTTGAGGATATGTTACATTTGAGGAGCTATTGAGAGACTTATGATCCATAGTTTCTGTTGCAGTCAGTGTTCTTTGCCAATATTGTAGCCAGAATTATATTTGAGTAAATAAGACAAAATTTTAAAAACAAGCTTAATATTTCCTTCTTTCTTACCACAAAGAGGGGGAAAAAAGAAATAGCTAACTCAGCCATAAATATGATTAATAAAAGTTGATATATATATATTTCTCTTAATCTTATGATTGATAATAACTTCAAAATTAAAGACTCCCTGTACAGATCTTGATTTCTAAATATTTTCCCCCATGAAAAGGAATCAAAGCTTCTTGAACAAATGGCTGATTTCAGGGCTAACACAGGAAAGTACAAGACGATCTGGAACATCCTGTTGTGTCAGAAATAAGTGCTCAAAAAATAAAATGGGGGTATGTCAATAGCAGCCTGCTTGAAGGGCCTGTCATTGGGCAAATGTGGGATAATTAGAGTATCAAAATAGAAGAGTAATGAATTTTGATCTATTGAATAAAACAAGCATTTATTCATGTATTCTAATGAAAGAGAGAGATGGGGGAAAGGAAAAGCTGTTCACTATAGAGCTTGCCCACTGATAAATGTAGAGAGTGGTGCAGTTGGAAAATCACCATTTTGCAACTGTTGTAGAAAAGTTTGGATTGGAAAACATCATCAGTGGATTCTAAACCTAGGGGGAAAATTTGTTGAGAAGCAGTATTTTTTTCAAATCTTTAAAGTATCTCTTCATGGATCTTCTATTTTTTTAGAAGTATAATAAAGTGGGGCAGGCCCAACCCTTAGCATATGGCTATTGCTGGGCACCATTACCACACAACCCATTACTAAGCAATGGTTACCCCAAAACCGCTAACACAGGATGCTTAGAGTGGTAATTAGAGGTCCTATTCAATCATTGGTCGGCACTACAGGGGACTGCTCCCTCAAGCGAGCAACCGTCAATGAGTAACTGTTAGTAGTCGTGCTGAGCCATTGGTTGCCACTACAGTGAGCCCCTCCCCCAAGGACCAACTGTCAGTAAGTGACCGTTTGTGGTCCATTCAGCTAATGGTCAGTGGAATGGTGGTCATCAGGCAAAGAATGAGGTAAGAGTGGATCCTGGCCTTCTCACTGGAACTGTCAGGCTCACCTGGCCTTGGGCCAGTGGGTAAGCTGCAGGGCCCAGGGAACAGGCTAAGGAGATGTGTCCTGCAGAACTCCACAAACCTTGCCAAGGCTGCCCACTGGGCTAGGCCCAGGCCTTGAGACAGCAGTGAACCTCTCCCCAATCCTACCTCTGTGAAGTAATGACATCGTCTGTCTGCCTGGGGTGTGGTCTGTGGGTTCTGCCTCTGCCATGTGGCAGCCTGAGGAGGCTTAGGGCTAGCTGAGTCCTAGATAACAGCTACCAGCTTTGAGCCGCCCCTTAGCCAGGACCTGACCTCAAAGGGTGACAGTTGTACCTTGGAATCTGACCCTTTCTTGTCAGAACAGAAAATAACATTTGTTGGTGATGCATGCTAAGTCACTCCAGTTGTGTCCAGCTCTTTGCAACCCCATGGACTGTAGCCCGCCAGGCTCCTCTTTGCATAGGATTTCCTGGGCAAGAATACTGGGGTGGGTTCCTATGCCTTTCTCCAGGGGATCTTCCCAACCCAGGGATCAAACCTGTATCTCTTATGTCTCTCCTGCATTGGCAGGCAGATTCTTTACCACTAGTGCCATCTGTCTGGTGCAGGTTTACAGAAGCATCAGTACCTGACCATGACTGGACACCAAGAACCAAGGGACTGACACCAAGAAGTGTGCAACAGCTAGCCACACCCTTTCCCCATCTTTCCTAGAAAAGGGCTTTGCTGAGAGTTTTGGGAAGTTTGGGGGTTTTTAAGGTATGAGCCACTCATCTCCTTGCATGGCCTTCAATAAACCTTTCTGTGTTCCAAACTCTGACATTTTGGTATTGTTTGGCCTCACTGTGCACCAGGCATATTGACTTGTGTTTAGGTAACAGAAGAGGGGAAAAGTAACTATACAGTGGAAAAACTAGACAACACTTTAATCAGTGACCACATGCCTCCAGATGAGATACTCTGAGATGGACATAATGTCACTTGTAATAGTGAGGAAATGTCAACCAAACCCATATTAAAGAACATTGTCTTAAATAGCTGTTATGAAAGAATCCCCTCCCAGAAAAAAATGTAGAGGAACTATTTAGTGAAAGGGACTAAAGAGACTTGATGGAACTTCCCTGGTTAAGAACTCCTCTGCCAATGCAGGAGATGTGAAGAGATGTGGGTTCGATCCCTGGGTCAGAAAGATCTCCTGGAGGAGGGCATGGCAACCAACCCCAATATTCTTGCCTAGAGAATACCTTGGACAGAAGAGCCTGGTGGACTACAGTCCTTAGTGTTGAGAAGTGTCAGACACAATTGAAGTGACTTAGCACATAAACACAAGGAGACTTAACAACTAAAGTCGACGCGTGATCTAAGCTCTAACTTGACCAGAGCAGGGGAAATACTACTAAGATTAATTGAAATAGTTGACAAAGTTGGAATATGGACCACAGATTAGAAAAAAGTAGCTCCCACATTTGATAATTGTGTGATGATTATATAAAGTAAGTTATTTTTCATAGTAAAAACACACTGAGGTATGAAGAGATAAGGAGGCATAGTGCATGGAATCTATTCTCAAATGGTTCAAAAAATAAAATATAGACACAGAGAATGCAAATGTGGCAAAAAAGTTGTTGAACTTGAATAAATAATATTCAGAAATTCTCTGTCCTATCTTGCAATTTTTCTATATGTTTTTTTTTAAACTGTGTTTTCCACTTTGTCTCCCTTAGGCTTCATCCCAAAATGGGCCAAAATGGGTTCATTCATCACGAACCTTTGTTTACTGCTACTGCTAAATTGCTTCAGTCGTGTCTGACTCTGTACGACCCTATAGATGGCAGCCCACCAGGCTTCCTCGTCCCTGGGATTCTCCAGGCAAGAACACTGGAGTGGGTTGCCAGAACCTTTGTTTAGTTCTTTTATTTCTACTATTCTTACTAGTCAGATGGTAATTATCTTTTATAATTTTAGTTAATTATATACTATCAAAAGAAGGAGAGCAACTGACTTTATGAAAGGCATAAAAAAATTTTAAAAATTTAAAAATTTTTTTTGAATGATAAATTTTTATTGAGCCCAACATATCCAAAATATCACTTCAACAATTAACTGATATAAAATATTATTAATGAGATATCTTAGGTTTTTATGTTTGATAACATATCTTCAAAATCAATGTGTACTTTATATTTACAGTTTAGTTCAGTTCGGTCACTCAGTCGTGTCCAACTCTTTGCGACCCCATGAATCGCAGCACACCAGGCCTCCCTGTTCATCACCATCTCCCGGAGTTCACTCAGACTCACCTCCATCGAGTCCGTGATGCCATCCAGCCATCTCATCCTCGGTTGTCCCCTTCTACTCCTGCACCCAATCCCTCCCAGCATCAGAGTCTTTTCCAATGAGTCAACTCTTCGCATGAGGTGGCCAGAGTACTGGAGTTTCAGCTTTAGCATCATTCCTTCCAAAGAAATCCCAGAGTTGATCTCCTTCAGAATGGACTGGTTGAATCTCCTTGCAGTCCAAGAGACTCTCAAGAGTCTTCTCCAGCACCACACTTGAAAAGCATCAATTCTTTGGCGCTCAGCCTTCTTCACAGTCCAACTCTCACATCCATACATGACCACAGGAAAAACCATAGCCTTGACTAGATGGACCTTTGTTGGCAAAGTAATGTCTCTGCTTTTTAATATGCTATCTAGGTTGGTCATAACTTTTCTTCCAAGGAGTAAGCATCTTTTAATTTCATGGCTGCAGTCACCATCTGCAGTGATTTTGGAGCCCAAGAAGATATAAAGTCTGACACTGTTTCCATTGTTTCCCCATCTATTTCTCATTAAGTGATGGGACCAGATGCCATGATCTTCGTTTTCTGAATGTTGAGCTTTAAGCCAGCTTTTTCACTCTCCTCTTTCATTTTCATCAAGAGGCTTTTTAGCTCCTCTTCACTTTCTGCCATAAGGGTGGTGTCATCTGCATATCTGAGGTTATTGATATTTCTCCCGGCAATCTTGATTCCAGCTTGTGCTTCTTCCAGTCCAGCATTTCTCATGAGGTACTCTGCATAGAAGTTAAATAAGCAGGGTGACAATATACAGCCTTGACGTACTCCTTTTCCTATTTGGAACCAATCTGTTGTTCCATGTCCAGTTCTAACTGTTGCTTCCTGACCTGCATACAGATTTCTCAAGAGGCAGGTTAGGTGGTCTGGTCCCATCTCTTTCAGAATTTTCCACAGTTTTCTTGTGATCCACAGAGTCAAAGGCTTTGGCATAGTCAATCAAGCAGAAATAGATGTTTTTCTGGAACTCTCTTGCTTTTTCCATGATCCAGCGGATGTTGGCAATTTGATCTCTGGTTCTTCTGCCTTTTCTAAAACCAGCTTGAACATCAGGGAGTTTACCGTTCACATATCG